>AXCO02007416.1:0-14775 GCA_000473525.2 Anopheles melas | reverse complement strand
CGTGTTACGAAATGCGCATCGCACGCCCACTGCCTCCACCATCGCCACCACACGCAATCGGTTTGAACGGCTAAAGGGCGTTGAAAATGTTATGAACCCCCATCTGCACACAGCAGCAGCAGCAGCAGCCAGCAAACTGTCAGTTATGATCAGCAATTTTGATCAATCAGCGGGTTAAAAATGTTGTATGAATCTAATAAAAAAAGCCTTCATGGAACGGCTCGCAGCCAGCAGCCTGGTGGATGATGATTGAAGTTGTTACATGCTCATTTTGCAACTGCAAGCGATACAGTTGATTTATGATTGATTTTGATATCATCGAATTCCCCTTGCGCCGAGATTGCCGAGGGTGCGCAACGAAGTTTGCTGCAGTGTTTCCTTCCGTCAGTGCAAAGTTCTCTCCAGCATCTTGGGAACTAAGTTTATGTTATTCAGCTTGATATGCCCTAGGGAAGAGGGATGGCCAAGACGAACATCGCATTTCTGCAGTGGTTCTTGCTCGCTCTCGGGAACGTGAAAAGCTTGTTGATGAAGTTTGAGATTATAAACAAACTATGCGTTCTAAGTTGGATAACCTACCTCCCTGCGGGTGTATGGGGTGGTAGATGGCGCATTCTCAGCAGCTCACATTGCCCTGAGTATTATAAGGTCATCTTACGCGATGCTCGGCAGAAGTTAAACAAGTCATCAGCATCTACTTTATCTTGACTGGATTAAGAATCCAGCGTGAACGCATCGTTCCACCGTGCCAGCCATTGGGTGTGGTCCGGAGCGCTGGCTCCCTGGATAGCTGACATTGAGAAATCAGAGAAATCTCTTGGCTCGCTGTGGCACAGCGCTGGAAGCAATCAATTTAGCTTAATGTGGTTGATGCTTTCAGATTGTATGCTGTTTTATGTTTATGTGCTGCTGAACGTTGAGTGAATCTTTCGCTCCGTGAATGTGGGCGAGAGCAAGAAATGTTCCCTGTGTCAAATTGTTAACCTTTGACACTGCACATTACAGTACATTTTACGAAGCAATCAAATGAAGCTTTAAGAAAAACATCACATTATGCTTTTCTCTATTACAGAAATGTGAAAACACAAAATCTGCGCGCACCTGCGATTGTTTTATTTGCCACCGCTTTCTCTGCCCACCGGTGGGCACCTTCCCCTCCCCCGGTACAGGTGTGTGTGTGTGCCGTTCATCTTTTTGTGTGTAAACGGCCCCGTTACGGTTCGATTCGTTTCATTACGCTTCCGTTCCGTTTCATTTCTAATAAATATAGAAAAGTAAAACGCACTGCCTGCCGTTGCCGTGCCGTCGTTGGACAGTAAATCGTTTCAGCTGGTCGGATGGAGGGATAAGAGAGAAAGAGAAAAGGTCCAACCCGAAAGCGTCACTTTGTTGTTTATTTGGTGAACTTTTTTGTTTGCTTTTGGTGGTGGTGGTGGTGTGTGTGTGTCGCTTTACCCGGTTTGCCCGGTTGCTGGTTGAATTGATTTTCCGCTCCGGCTGACCCGCCCGGAGTGTTAAGGTATGGATACCGATACACGCTCATACACACAATTGGATCGAACCGCATTCCGCGCCGGAGAAGAGACGACGGGCATTGTTGATTGTGTTTTGCTTCGAGTACAGCTGTATGGTATCGATAATAGTAAAACTAGGACACGTGCATTCCGCGGCTACAGGTTGAAAGATTAGTTTGTTTGTTTGTTTGTTTTATTCTTCTTTTTTTTCTATTGGTAGTTTCTAATTACAATAGAATGGAGATGCTAAACCCATACAGTTCTCGGGATTGGTTTCGGTTTAACGCTCTGTCCCGTTCCCGCCATGCTAACCGCTTTTGCCGCCTGCCGAACGGTTTATGATTGCAATTAGTGTTGCTTCGGTGCATTCGGCCACAGTCACAGCCAGGTGTGGTGGTTTGGAAAATTGAATTGTGTCCTAATGTGGTGTGCTCTACACCCTCAAAAGCGTTCGCGGCGGGTCCGAGCGGACGGATGTGCGATTGTTTTTCGCGAGTCGGCCACGGTCATACGGTTTGCAGCATCCATTGTGTCTGGTGGAGATGGATGATGGAGGCACGTTCGTGGTAAAATAACGCAGTTGCCAAATATTGTTGCTAAAACAGACTAAACTAGATTTCAAATACACTAACTAACGTTTTAAATTAAATAGAAATAAATGGCTATTAAAGAGCTATTTTTCTACTTTTGTATTCATGTTCGATGACTATATTCACTGTACTGTGGTTCCGTTGCCATTCAATGGAATATATTTTTTGCGTGTTTCTTATGATCTAATTATTTATTTGAATTTCTTATTTATTTCATTTTTATATTGTTAATTTATTATGTATGGCTATAACATCGTACTTCTACACTATTTATTCATCATTAGGGAATAAACTCAAAGTGTTCCAGTAAAACTTAAAGTTTTCTAATCCTTTTGCTTATGATGAATGAACATTGAAGAGGTTTAAAACCCTGAATAATTACATTTAACGCTTCTTTGACGTCGTGATCGATTCTGCTGGTGAATTAAACCTAGTTGAAAATGCATCCAATCCGTCCATTCGCCCTTTCCCGCAAGGTTGATGAAATCTTTTCCAGCACAAACGTGTAGCGTGAAAGCGTTTGCCAGCCGGCAGCTCCCCCCAAAACCTGCCCCGCGGGATGAGAAACATAATTCCACAGTGGGCGTTCGAAAACTTCAAATGAAATTCAATCAAGTGTGCGGTGCACTTCTCGCGCACTGTGCCTCCTCCCGCAAGAGACCCGCAGACCCGGTAGGCGATCGATAAAATGCACCACGGTTCTAGGATGCAAGATGCAAGGCTGAAGCTTCATGCCGGGTATAGCAAGCGTATGAAAGGGATAAGTGCTAGAATCCGAGAACGAGAGACAAGAACGAGGAACTACTTAGCAAAGCGAGCGAACGAAATTATGGAAAATCTGTCACCGAACGCGTCGTGTTCCACCGGGCCGGGAGAGCTGTGTGGTCCGGGAGCTGTGTGTGGTTCACTCGCTGGAACGCTCACCGGAACGTGTTAAATGATGAATTTGTCCATTCCATTATTGTGCGGCTTGCTAATGCCCCGAGATAGCGCGGCTGTGAGGCTGTTGAGTCGCGCTCTACTGTGATTTGCGGAAACACGCACCGTGTAGTGCGCCTGATTGTCATTGCCCTTTTCCTCCCCATCAACGGAATGGAATGAAAATGAAAATCGTTGGCATTCAATGGATATTGTCACTCACACTGCTTAAGCGTCAGTGTGTTTGTGCGTATCTCTTGATTCTGATAGAATTCTTGCTTGAATGATCTTACCAACCAGCAGCTCACCGCAGCGCAGTTTTGCACAATTGCTGTTGTGTAGTGAAATATTTATCCATTTGCCCTTTATCGCACACAGCGGCACCCCAGCATCCACGCTAATGGTGGGGCGACGTGCATTTGACGCGCAATCAATCATCGCACTGGCTGGCCACACGGGTTGGTGACAATGTGCAATGGAGCTTTGAAGCGATTGAATAATGCCAGAGTCGGCTTCATAAGTGGTGTACCATTTGCCATTTTTTGTGCTGGTGCTTTGTTCGGACGCTTTCGAGGGGTATTGGTTGACGATTTTTTTTAACATTTCCGCGTGGCTGCGACCAGATAAATTCTCCAAGATGAGATGATGAAGGGAACTGAATGACACTGATTAGAGGAAGGAGTAAGAACAGTGAATTAAATCGCATGGCATTATTTACCAGAACAGACCAAACAGAACACTTTTAATGCAATTTATTTGCTCTTTCATTTAAAATCGTCCGTAAAGCGCAATGTATTTTACGGTCAACAATTAAGCCACATAATTACACCAATTATTAAAACCGAATGCATCACAAACGGGCCGACCAGCGAAGTTCATTACTATGCAGGCTTACATTGTCCTACCGTGAATAACCGCCGCTCATGAGATACAGGTTCAGGTGGTGCATATGGTTCCTTTTTTTGCGATCATTATCGCAATGTTTTGCAAAACTGAATAATTAATTGTACCTGAAGCACACGCAAAAGGTAAATTTATTAAAGCGTTCCTACCGACAACGAGCCAAAACTTAATTAAAGACTGTTTGCTAGCGTGCAAATGGGGCGTACACTTGCCTTTGTAAAATTTACCGACATGCCAAACCTAGGGTACTGGCACTTGGCTGCAGCACGTTTGTCGCTTCACCAACTAATAGGTTTGGAAATTGAATGCGCTTGCTACATCCATACGGAACTCTAAACGAATGAAAATTGTGCTATAAAGCTCATTTCGTGTTCTTGTGCTTTTGTTTTCCTTTTAACCTCTGTGAGACCTCCAAAATGAAGCTATAATGTATCTTGAAAAGTGAAGAGCAAGCAGCGAACCCCTGTGACAGTGGCTAAGGTTCGTTTGACTCTCGAAAAGATAAGATTAGTTTGATTCGCAAAGTGCCAACCATACCCTTCTCTAGTGTGACAGGAAACGAATCGTCTCGAGTGGAAAAAAGCCGCAAGGACAACACGGGTTTCTTCTCAATAGACCGTAGAAAAAAAAGGGAAAACTGCAGAAAGACGAGAGTGTGCTAATGACCACCATACCAGCTTCATTAATACGAAACACCACTGCTTTCTTGTGTGTGTGTGTGTGTGTGTATGTGTTTGTAAACAACCCTCCACGCCAACAGCGAGAAAATCAAGCTCAACACGAAGAAGGACCTCACGAAATTCTTGACCGCACGAAAACCTTGGCCTCCTGCCAGCGGGCGTAAATGGAGCCCTGCTTTATTTTTAGCTCCCCTCCCCGCTCTTTTGTGCCTGCCCGAACGAACGCCTTTGAAGCAGTTTCGTGGTGCAACTAATTCACTCCCTCGGCCGATTATCTGTCGATGTGGGCCCGCGGAAAATGGGAAACCAGCACGAAAAGCAGGAGTTCAGTACGCTATGAATGGAGTTGCATGTTGGAGCTGCTGCCGTGTGCCGGTGGTCAAGGCTCTGAACGGTCAAGCGCCGGTTCGCCTTCGGGCTTGCCTCAAAGGTTGAACGCGCAATTAACCCGCTCTGACCGTCAACTCTGTCAAGCCGGTCAGCCTGAGTGGTTCAACGCCCAAGTGGTGGTGAAAATTTGCTCCTTTTCTTGGTGGACAAATGGACTATTTCTGTATTAGGCGTTGGGAAACTCTGCGTTTGATCTCTTCGGGTTATTAATTAGTTGTTTAAAAGTTGTATTCTGCATCACGCACATTCTCAAACGCTTTTATCCTCTAATATTGTCTTTCTCTCTCGTGTTTGGTTTTCTTTCGATACAGGCGCCGAGCACAGCAGCTAAAGGTAGCGAAACAGAAGGAAAAAGAATGGCTGAAAGCGCAGCGCAGCCGGGACCGGATGGGGACACAGACGTCCTCCTACAAGCGACACATCACGTTCGAGGACAGTGTCGTATTGCTGGAGGCCGCGGCACGGAATGACATTGCGGAGGTTAGTATTCGCTATGCTCTATGGGCTATTGAGCAACGCGAAAAAGCAGTTAAACATTACCATAATGCAGCGGAGGGTGAAAATATGTAGAGTATTAACACAGAATCGAAATCTGTTTGTCCTAGGACCTAATTGAAAAGGGAGTGCCATTTGGGATTTCCATTCAAATCTTTCCAAACTAATTTCTCACAAGGTGACGAACAGAATTGGCAAAACTATCTCTACCGTCAATGTTTTCCTAACATTTTCAAAACTAGTTTTCTTTACCATAAGATCAATTGCTAGAGAAGGTTTTCGCCCAAACGATTCCCTTTTTTAAAGTTTTGTCTAGTGCGATAATTTCCTTATCCCATGAAGATTTCGTTCCCGTTATTATAACTCCTCTTTATTTGAAAACTTTCCCAAGAGCTTTAGACGAAATTGCACCCATAAAAAGAGACAATCTTCTCCGTGGTGGTTATATTACTTTTTCGTACGAGATGCCTTCGCTGCAATCGCTTTTGGATGGGCAAACTTTTTCCTATATTTGCGCATGTTTTGGATGGGTTCTGGAGAATCAGAAATATCTTAAAAATAAAAACGACTCCAGACGAGTACCAACAACGCGCTGGGCTCGATTATTGCCGGAATGCCGCTCCAAGAAACGCGTGTGTGCTAAAAGCCTACCGCCATTAGAAGCAGACTCTTTGCGTCTATGGCCATAACGTGAGCTTGCAGTTTCGCTATAAGCTCGTAAGTGACTTCTTCTGTAGTAATGTCTTATGCTGACAACTCGAATTCGTACGTAGCGTAAGCTTGGCCTTTCAGTTGCATTCGTGAAGCAGGAAATGTATGAAAATTGGCTGTGAATCCTTTAAGAATGCGGTCACTGCATCACTTCGGCTTAGTTGGCGTGTGTGTGTGTCTCCCTGGACTCTATCCAGTACCATTCCGGGTCACATCCGGTTGCTATTAGTCAGGACACCGTTGGCCGTAGATTTGTAGTTCGTATTGCGCTCCAAAAGTGCACCACATGCAATCTGTGACATGTTCCACATTCGGTGACCTGAACCATGCTGCCCCAAATCGCTTAAACGTGTCCAGCACGCCGGTACGTTTACTAGGTTAGGTTGAGTTTGGCGCTCTGCAAATCATGTATCATCCGCTGGTCGTATGCGCTGGGCTCTATCGGTAAGTGCTGCAGTTGTGTGGAAAAAATGACCTTTTCCGGTGTGCCTGCCAGGACAACGTGTACACCCCAAATCGAGTACACGATTTTTTAGTCAGTTGTCACGCGAAGTTACAGCTCGTAACGTAATGTTGTAATTCAGTTTGCATACCTTACAGGCGCATCGCATTCTTTCCGTTACGTTCTGCATTATTAATGATGGCAAATGGACACCAATCGTTGCCACTTAAGCCTTGCCGAAAAGGTTTCCTTTTCCGCCGTGTCCTTTAGACTTTCAGACCGTATCTTTTGCTCTCGGTGTCATTTAGTCATGAAGTGTCAAATGAGGCCAACCACTGTGTGCATGCGATACTTAAGTGAATCAACGCATCTATTAGCATATGGAAACTAGCGAACGAAAGACAGGAAACTAAAAAAGAAACTCATCCTGACGGACAACTCGCTACGTATCTGACCCTTTTCTTTCCGACTGCAGAAGGACCTCATTTGAATACGATTCGCAATGCTAATCGACCGTTAAGGCTACTCGGATATTCGGTAACGGGGTAGAAGTACGTGCCGTACTTACTAAAACGGCGCGCGCGTACCACAGCCAAACTGCTTAATTTCCAGCCACATTCGTTTGCGGTCGTTTTTTACAACCAGCGCTTGCAAGAGCGCAAGATGCAAGGCGATGTTTGTCAAATAGACATACCGGCAAAAACCACGAACCCGTACCGCCCACCGAACCGAAGGACGAACTGCTTCCTCTCCTGCCACAAATGAAGTAGTTTATTTTGCTAAATTTTACTACCCAGTATCACCACAACCATTTACTGCAGGCCGGAGAGTCAGCGGTGCTATAAAACTGCAAAGTAATGGGGCAGTAAATAGTGTAGAATCTACGCTAGAAAGGGCTAGAGCGGCTTACAGAGGCGGTATGTTTGGGGTGTGTGGTGTTGTTGCAGTAGATGTTTCACTCAGCGCTAGCGCGAGATGGTTAGGTTTCAATGTATTTAAAATTAAGTAGCTTTAAAAAGATAAATTGAGAAGTAAAGGTTATGCAATGCAGTTGAAAATCTGATATATTACGTGGAATTGTAACGAACAGTAATGAAACCAGTCAGTATGACAGCAACCCTTCTAACCTTGAAATATCATCCACCTTGACCAGCCGCAATACGTAACCACAAGCAAAAAGTATAAAATACTCTTTTGCCTCGTATTTCACCCCATGAACTTAACCCTGATACCCATAGTCGTTAGCGAGAAATCAATAAACCCACAAACAATACTTCAAACCCACAATACGTCACCGAATGCTATCCCAAGCACAGTCTCCGAGGACACAATACAGCTCACCATAATTCGTGCAAGTGCCGTTAAAAAGATGATACTGAATCCTCCCCTCTCGGCATGCGGGATGTCCCGGAAAGCATAGTGTATATTTTTCACTACCATCCAGCAAGCCGCAAGCACTCGGAGGACTCTGCGAGCGGAAGTGAAAGCTGTGGCCTGCAGGGAACGGTTTAAATTTACAGGATGGGAAATAAATTACTTTCGCTTCGTTTCATCAACTCCCGCTGGGATCAATTCGGCCCCGACTATAGGGACGGGAGGGACAGGAGAAGAGGAGTAGCACTGTGATGAAGATCACACCGCCGCCACAACTGACAATCTCCGGTCGATGCCGGATCTGAAATAGCTCTTCATATGGATGGGTCAAGCTCAAGGGAGATGAGGTTTGCAATTTTGCAGACTTCCTATTAAATCGTTCGAATGTGTGAGGCTACTCCACTGCGTCCGTGCCACTGCCTAGGACGGAGTGACGTTTAATCGGATAAGCCTGGGATGAGTGTGAGACTCTACTATTAATTATCGCATTCGATGAGATTTAGTCGTTGTTTTGTGGAGCGCAAGCAGCGTTCGATAAAGCATGGGAGCCGATTGACGTCTGATATGGACATTAAATGCCTCATCCATGGGGGGTGGCATTGGACATAAAAGATGTAGAGCTTCTGCCATAATTAACCGTCCCTTCTTTTCCTAGGATTGTAGGCATTTCGTTGGAAATTATTAAATTCTGACAACAACTTGCCTTTAACTCGTCCTCACTGAAGTGCTGGATGAAGTCGTATAAAGCAAGACTTTAAGAAACTTATTCCGGGAAGTAAACACTGCCGAGAATTGCCAAGTTTTTTCACACTGTGGCCGAGTGGGATAAAACTGTATCCCATGACCAAAAGGGAAAAACTTCTTTCGATAGCACCACAGCGAAACTCCAATTTCCAGTACGCGCTTGCATGAAATATAACCCGTCTGACAGTAACAATCTGGGCAACGTTCCGGTTTCGAGTTTTTGTTGCCATTCTGGTGCTGCTTCCCGATGTACTACGCAGAAATGAACAAACACTTCAGCGAAGAAGAACAAACACGACTCCCCACCAGCTGCTTGGTTCCGGTTTCGGTTCCGGCCAGCGTTAACTTGAGCTCTTGCAGTTCTCATATGTGCTTAGCTGTCCTTCCTCGCTGCTCTGCACAGATGGACTCGGTGCGCTTGTTTAGTGTGCTGCTGATGGTTAAAGGATAGTAAAGCTAACATTCTTGACTTTGGAAAGTAACTCTACCCGTCCAGTTCTTCCCCCGGTGTGACCTTCGTTGAAGGGTTAGAACGTCCTTGGACACAAACAGAAAGGAATAAAGTAATACAGCAGAGAGCAGCAGCTTGTGTACATCGTTGCAGTTCATGAACATCAAATCCAAGCGAATGCCAACGAACTATAATAGTGTTGATGATGATGATGATGATGGTGATGATGATGTAATGTTGGTTAGTATGGGAGTATTTCTTTGCAAAGGAACAGGACCATTGAAACTTGAGTACCTGATGAGTGGTCATTATCGAGTATGGGAAATGATACTTGCATCCGTTTCCGTTCCCCTCCGGCCAGTCATGATTACTTCCGGCTAAAGGGCGATAGAGTTGGTACGAAGTAGAACGATGCCTTGCTAAATCCTTTTTTCACTCTCTCTCTCTCGCTCCCTCTCTCCTTTTCGTCACTTATAATAACGCTCTTCCTCTTCTTCTTTTCTAGGTGGCAAAGCTGCTCCAGAAGGGTGTCACACCGGATGCAACGAACATGGACGGACTGACGGCACTGCATCAGTGCTGCATCGACGACAACGCCGAGATGCTGAACCTCCTGCTCGACTACGGTGCGAACGTGAACGCACAGGACAGCGAGCGGTGGACGCCGCTGCATGCTGCCGCCACCTGCGGCCACCTAAATCTGGTCAAGATACTGATAGCACGCGGCGCGAACCTGCTGGCGGTAAACGCGGACGGCAACATGCCGTACGACATCTGCGACGATGAGGAGGCGCTCGATTACATCGAGGCGGAAATGTCCAAGCGCGGCGTCACGCAGGAGCTGATCGACGAGACGCGGGCGGCCACCGAAACGCAGATGCTGCACGACCTGCAAGACATCGCCCTGCAGGGTGGCGATTTGGAAATACCCGATCCGCAGGGTGCCACGCCGGTAAGTGTACAGGGCGGATAATCTGTGCGAATGGCGTAGAATATTAGATGAACAACGAGGTTTTTGTTGTGTCTTCTCTCTCCACAGCTTCACATAGCATCCGCCAACGGGTACACACGGGTCGTCGAGTTCCTACTGGAGCATCACACATCGACTGATGCTGTCGATAACGATCTCTGGACACCGGTACATGCCGCTGCCTGCTGGGGTCACGTAAGTTTCTCTCCATCCTTTCCTGTACCATGTCTGAACAGACGAAATAATGTCATCCTATTCGTTCGTATCATTGTAGCTGGAAGTACTTGAAATGCTTGCCCAAAGTGGAGCCGATTTGAATGCCAAAAATAAAAACGACGAAACTCCTTCCGGTGAGTTTGGGAAGACGCAACTCAATTACCCGCCCCGAATGCCCTCCAACTGACCCTTTTTCGTTTGGTATCCTTTTTTTTAGATATTTGCGAAGATCCAGAAATACGAGAGCGAATAGAACAGCTAAAGACGGAACAGGAGAGCAAGCGGTTAGCGGAAGCGCAACGCAAACGTGTCCGGCGGTCGCAGAGCAACAACACGAGGTCAGTTTTGTGCGCACACGTGTTCCGAAACTCGTTTCGAAGTTGTATTGCCCAACTCCCTGTGGAGAGTGCATACTTGAACGGCGGTGAATTAGACAAACCAGTGCCTATTCCCTGGTGATAATTTGAAGTAGAATTAAGATTACAACAGCTGCATTGCTTACTATAGATCGGTAGATAATCCGATTAGAACGTAAGCAAATTGTTTGGACAAAGTTTTGCCTTTAGCTTGCTGTGCAAGATACCAACTACCGTTTGCCGAGTGATGATAGATCCCTTGAGAATTCAACCGCCGGGAAGTAAAGTTAAGATATCATGTTCACACCGCCCTCTGATGTCGGTACTGGTTCCGTCTCCCTCCCCTCGAAAACATGCCATAAAGTTAGTTGTAATCCTTTCGCCGTTGAAAACCACAAAACTAAATTGGAAAACGTTAGCAGCGTGTGTCGTGCGCACTGCCAACTACACAGAAACGACGAACTAATGCGTTTTGCTGTTCCCCGCAGGGCACAATCCGTGCGACGAACATCGCTGCGTGATAAGGGACTAACGACCAAAAAGGATGCGGTGGAGGAGGCTCGCTTCCGACTACAAGCGCAAGAGGTAAGTTTCGTTGCGGTGAACTTGGATGTAAGGTGCACACTCTCACACACAAAAACCGGCCGGCAATGAGCGGCTAAGAAGCTGCAGCAGATCAGTTATGTAGCGTAACAGTTGAAGTAGAAGAGGAAGAACAGTTCACGAAACAATCTATGGCGTAAAACTCAGAAATTCGGCTCTTGGCAAGGCGTTGTAGGGCGTTTGGGGCATTCGGGTATTTTCCCCTCCGAGTAGAAGTAATTAAATTTTAATTTTCTGCACAAAAATTCTCTCGTCTTTCGGCAACACGAATGAGCCATTGTTGGGGGCTACGGAGGGACGATGCCAGTACGATCCGAAGGGGGAACGCAAATTGTGCTACAGCTTAAAAGTTCGTAAGCCCTCGGCCCAGCACAAAGTTTGCAAAGTCAGCAATGCTGATTCAATTCGTGCTGCGTGTAACCGTTCCTGCCCGTTGTCGACTGCCAAGGATGAAATCGAGGAAAACTTTAGTTGTCTGTAATAAAAGCGCTCTCCGGCGTGTAAACCAGCAATCAGCCCCAGTTTAAAGGCACATTAAACAGCGGAAAGCGCAAAGCAAATGGTTACTTGTTGTAGTGTCGATCGTTAAGATAGGACTGAGAGATGGTTGTGAAGTTTGGTTACCCTGATTGTGTGCACGGAATTTGAATGAATGTAATCCTACCATTTTTGTAGCAAAATGCTGTTCACACATACTGAATGAATCTGAATGAATGAATTTAAACATTGAAATTGGATATCTCGAGAAGAAAAATGTGATGAAAAGGGCCGATGAAATGGCTTTTCCAGCACTGCCCCAAATCCAATTGATCTGATTTGTTGGTAAATCCTCATATTGATAATCCCAATGCTTTCATTCAAATGCCAAAAACATAACGACACACATGCGACACATGCGCTTACTCAGCTGAAAATGACTCGTACCCTCGAATGATCAAAAATTCAATTTACACCACTGCATGTGACATAAACGGATTAGTGAGGCTATGACCATTCTCACGAAACAAAAGCCACAGCAAGACACACGGGTGTGGGGAACTGCATTTTACGATTTGAGTAAGGGATAGGTAAAAGCTGTTCAATTTCGAAATTGAACTTTTTTGAACCCATTCACAGTGGAAGGGCCCACTTGTAAAAACTTCGATACCAGTCGATAGGTGATGTTTCAATAGCTAAGCCTTCCAGCTAGAGCACATTCAATATGGATGGTAGTGATTAGTGTAGTGACGAGGGCCAGCCAAGGGGACAGTGTGATACAGGGACGCTGTGCTAGAAATCAACCAATTCCGACCTGATCTCCGGTGTATCGGAAATGGAAACGGACCGAACAGGTGCCGACAGTCAAAAGCCAGCATCAAAAGCACCTTGCCATTGCTTCCAGCGATAGCGTACGTACCGACCGACACTGCCATTCGGCTCAAGAAGATATGCACTTAAATCCTCTGACCAACGGTGAGAGCTTTTCACCTTTTTTGCTGCGGGAAGTTTGCTCTAGGAAATCATGCTTCACCCTGCACCTTCAATCTCTTTACTCCGCGTAGTGCTCTCTCTCTCTCTTGTTTTTTTTAAATAGAATTTGAGTACACCATTAGAACCACTTCCCACTGCTTTGTTGCCGTTAGTTTGCATAACTTTTTGATTGCTGTGCTGTCGACGCCCAGGTTTGTGTGTGTGTTGGTGGTTTGGAGGTGGAAAATTGAAATCGTTTGCCGCTTTATCGCACCGGACGCGGCCAAAAAGCGGGGTTGAAAAACGTGTTCGGCTAAATTTTCCCTTCGGGGCAACGCGCTCCGTACGACTTAAATGCAAAAAGCAATCAAAAGTTTTTGAATTATGATACAACGCAAGGCAAGGGTGCCATTTTTTGGAATGGGGATAGGAAAATATGCTCTATTATTGGTGAGGTTGCACCGTACATATACTTCCGCCCAGAATCAGTCAACTGGCGAAGCTCTGTTTCGGAAGAGAGCAAAATGTATCGGAAAAATGCTGAACAATGAAACAGTACGCAATTAAAAATACGCAGCAATGGTGGTAAAATGGTAATGCTCGAAAAGTATAGAATAAAAACTTTACCCATAGCAGTGGGGTTCAGGGTGAAAGGAAAATAGCGAACGAAACGTCCTGTGCGCCCTTTCGCAATGTGGTCTAATTGATTTATCACTTTCAAACGAGCAACGTTCGCTTTTTGTTGGCGTTCTGATCTGGCCGAAAACTTCCCCCTTTTTTGTAATTTACGGTAGCAATCTGTTTCGCATTTGCTATGGAAGTTTTGACGAACGAATTGAACTTTAATTTGTCAAAACAATAGACGCGTTTTTTTATCGTCCACGTGCATGGCGTTCACTGTCAATTGCAGACACGGTTTGATTGGAATTGCAGAGTTTCTGCTGCTGACAAGTGCTGGTTGTGACTGATTTTTGCTCCCTACTATTACGCATCGCATATTGAAATCATTTACACAATCGCTTAAACTGTTTTACAATTTACTTTATCAAAACGTATCCATGTTCTCTATCACCGTTCAATTGCAAACAATTTCTAAGCGAAGGGGAACGTGGTAACGCTCGCTGAGCACCGCCTAAAGGGCAATCCACCCCCTCGTCGCCAGCTTTGGTTCCAGTTCAGTAGACTTTTGTGAACTTTGACGCGGAACCCTATGTCGGTGTGTTGGGTACGCTTCAGTGCATTTCAACCTCCTCCACCCAATGGTGAATGCATGATTGATGATGACCATTTTTTTTGTTTTCACGTAGTACTGATCGATTCAATCGGTAGTAGCTGGCACAACAGGCGGCGGTAAATGTAACACGCGCGGGGAATGTTGGTTTTGTTTTGTTTGCCGATTTCCGCTTGAAAGTAGGAAATGAAATGATTCGCGAAGGGGACAGGTTCTTCTGTGTAGCCTGTGCCCCTCTTCTGCGTATGTGAAGGGCCGGGTGCCCAAGCGTTCCGAAGCTTTTTAATTATCACAACGTGCCCCAATTGGTGTTAATAGCTGGTCTGCGTTGCTTTCGCGAGTGCACGTTATCATATGGGCATGGTTTAGTAGGGGCTGTTATTAATCTATGTACGAGTCGAGATATTCCGTTCGCATTAACATTGTTGCACGATTACCGTTTGTATGGTTTTAAGCGCACGTTG
Source organism: Anopheles melas (assembly GCA_000473525.2). Taxonomy (NCBI): domain Eukaryota; kingdom Metazoa; phylum Arthropoda; class Insecta; order Diptera; family Culicidae; genus Anopheles; species Anopheles melas. The sequence continues at coordinate 274 of AXCO02007416.1, read as the reverse complement.
TAAAACATTCCCGAAGCTGAATTTGATTGGACCGCCGTGTATAGCGTGTTTTGAAGCAGGAATGCATTTTTTTTAAACAATCAATGTCTCTTTAACTGCATCCAACAATGTTGCACTTATTCCATTGCTTCGGTGGTGTAGCAATGACCTTCAATTCACAGTTCACTTTCCTTTTCAGTTTATTGCCATCGAGCTTTTAGATACAATACTTTTGTTAGTGAGTCTAGTTTTTTTACATACGAACTGTACATTATCAAGTGACTACAGTCAAATC
>AXCO02007415.1:0-14782 GCA_000473525.2 Anopheles melas | reverse complement strand
CCAATACTGAAAGTAGTTTGGTGAAGGAGAGTTGGACCGTTGACGCTCCCGAAACCTTTTTGCCTGGAACGTTCTGTTCCGTGGCAGCAGACGGTTTACAAGCGCTCCAGAACGACCAAAACCTTTGCAGTCGGCTTGGCCGTCGGGCCCGGAACAGTAAGCGTATGCTAGGAGCTGCAATGGGATAGGATACGAAGCCCCTCAGAATGATAATTCTGGTATTCAACCCCTATCCGGACACCAGCACCGCCTATCAACATACAACGGAAAACTAACAGAGAACACGAAACGGACCTCATGGTACTGAAGCTTAGTATACCTACCGTTAAGCCCGGCATTCCAATAGATTAAGGATAACTTACCATTGCAAAAGTAGTTGAATCAGAATCACGATAGGTGGTAAATTCTTTCAAGATATTACGTACGTTTTAAATATATTTTTATTACAGTATAATAAATACTGGTTATATTCCAAATTCACATTATAAATATATTACAATAATTATTTTCTTGTTTATTATATAATTTCTCCCTTCAGTGTTTACGGTTTCTTGAAATACACTATTCATCTGTGTATGTATGCATGTGTGAGTGTGTGTCTGTGTGTGTGTGTGTATAAGTGTGTTGGGCTTTCCTTTTTTCCATTTTCATTTGCATTCAGTGTTTTCCGCCCTAATCTCTGGCTTAATTTATCGTTAAAGAACGATTTACTTTGTTCAGTGTTACACAGGCGCCTTTGCGGTCGAACTGTTTTTGGGTTGACAGGTTCGTGGTTAGTAGGCAGATCAAAATGCAGCTCTATGGATCGCTGCAGATCGACGCTGGTGTTCAAAACACACACAAAAAAACCTACCACATTTTTCGGATATTGTTTTCATTCACTAAACAATATCTCTTTCGCACTAGTGTGGTTAGCGCTAGTGTGTTACACCTTCGTTCGATTTTCCTTATTTATGTACGTCAGCTACTCTCACTGTTGCTGCATATGATGCATCTGTACTATATTTTGTGTGTTTTTTTGTTCTTCTCTCTTTTTTAATAACAATCCCACAACGTTTAATATGCATTTCAACATGTTTTGTTTGATTTACTCGTGTTCCATTTTTTTTAGCAAAAAGCCTGCACAGTCTCTCGCACTTCTTTATACGGGGGGGGGGGGGGGGAGGTTTTCCTTTTGATTTGACAGATTCTGCCCGAACTTCACAGTGTACATGTTTGGAGCCGTTGTTTGTTTGAAATTTTTAGTTTTGCGTCTTAAATATCGCTCCCTTTTTTATTACAATTTTGGCTAATAAGAATGTATCCATTTTTGTTGCATTGCCGGACGAAATGTTATTTTATTTTCTTTTTGTTTTGCTTGCTTAGCAATTTTCTATTTTTTGTTTGTTTGTTTCTTTTGTTTTCTTTACTCTCATGTCGAAACGTACACATTTTTTTGTTCAAATACAAATTACATACTCTTTCGATACTTTACCCGCACACTTGCTGCAAAGATTGCGGGTTTATCTTCTTTTTTTTTAACTTTCAATATTTCTTTTACAGATGTAAGCGTACCTTCGTATCGTAAACGAAAAGGCAACGATATCTCGGATATCTTTGGCTACCTTTGCCGATATACATATATATACGCACAGTTTTTTGTTTTGTTTTTGTTTCAAGCCTTCCATTGCCCCATTTTCAACCGATCAGTATGATCGCGCCTTCCGATGAGTCGTCGATGAAATGGTTTGTTCCTGGTGGAAAACTCACGTGTGTAAGTTTTACACGTACACACGTTAGATTGTAATTTTCAGTTTCTGAAACTGGATATGGAATTTTCGGAATGCTGATTCTGGAGGTGATTTTGGTCCCAAAACAGGTTTTGTTTCATTTTCTCTCGGTTTGCACAAAATCTTTGCACATGCGAATCTCTTTGAAATCCCTCTTTCTGAATGATGTACCTCAGTGGTGAAAATAAAAAAGATTTTCTAACACTTTATCATTCGTGTAGTAGCTGTTGGTGGCTGTGTTTTACTCATCGGAGCATGTTTTATCCCTTTTTTTAAAGCAACAAAATTAAACAATCGCTGTTGGTCTCTAGTGCCAAACTGCGTTTGAAACAATGCTCATGACGGTTTGATCTTTAAGGGATAGAGGATAATACTATAAATCATTTGCCATTTTTTTCGGGGTGGAAAATGTTTCCCTACGTTCAACTACATGTACAACTTTCCAGTTTCATTTCGTCGGTTAAGGATGATTTGATGGTTTGTTTGTTTGTTTGTTTGTTTGTTTGTTCAGTCTTTGTTTAATTTTTGTTTCCTTTTAATTTTAGCTGTTACAGATGTAGTGACAATCTTGCCAGCTGATTTTACTTGCGCTTCATCTTGCGGTTTTGCCTAAACATTCGAGCCAAATGGTATTCGAACGGGATCGTGGTCACTGCAATCGATACGATCGATGCAGGTGTTTGTTGTGTTTTAGTGTAAATCGTACAACCAAAGGGATCGAAACGAATTGAGTTTGTTAACCTGTTTGGGCTATTGTTTACATGTTGTATGTTGTGATTAGAGTAAAATGGGTTTGGTAAATTGCGGGTGGCAATGGGGTTAGATTTTAGAACCGCTGTGTTGTAATTGCGGAATCCTCTATTGCAATTGTATTGATTGGGTTGGAGTTATTCTATTATTTCTGCTTCGGTTTTTGTTTCGGCTGCTGTTTTTTTGCTATTTCACCGGCTGGTTGATCTTGGTTGCACGCACAGGGACGAGTAAAGCGGTAAAGTAAATGCAATCGTGAATAGTTCGCAATTGTTGGCAATTTGCTGATGTTGATACTCTCGAAAGTGTTCATTGAGAGTGTACGATATAAACCTGTGTTTAGCTTAAAATCTGCCCTTATCGCAATAATCTCTTAAGTAGAAACTTAAACTTTGCCTACCAACACCTGTTCTTAGTAAGCAAAATGTCCTACGTCAAACTATGTTAACTTAATTTAAAAAGTACATCAAACATATCCCAAACGTAAAAATTAAAATCGACTCTACCTAAGCATATTGTACCGTTTTCGGAATCTGAATCTGATGCGAAAAGACCGTTGAACAAAAACTTACAATGTAACCATTGGCTTCAGTAAGGTTGAATATTTAAAGCTAATGCTTAAGTAAAGAAGTGAAAGGAGCTCCTAACCGAACGCATGTCCGGGAGCTCACATTCCCCGTGAAAGATCTTCCAGTTAGAATCTAAACGCTTTGCTGTTGCTGCTACATTTGCTATCTTTCAAGCTGTGTGTATTGTACAACTTAACCGAATAATAATAATATTAAACATAAAACTAACCTTAATGCCTTTAGCTTATACCCCGTGTCAAACTGAAGTAGATCAACTAATGCTTACAGTATAAAATCGTATAAAATCTTGTATCCTTTCTGTTACGATCTTGCAGAACTTTACCTTCCCGTGGCTTGAGAAAATATGATGAAACACGATGAGCCATTACTTTCGACTTGTTGTCGAAGCAGCTATCGATTCTCTTTAATAACTGGCACTACTTAACGATCTAACTTGCGTTGTGTACCAATCGCGTGTGATTGCATTTACTTTGCCCATTCGCTCGTACGCTGTTGCATGTTGAGCTGTGATCGTGGAGTTGATATTGAACCTGTTGGACTGTTAGTAAAAAAGAAGGAATAAAAACTAACTTCACCATGTACCTGTACCGGTATCGGAAAACCTAATTCTGATCCTGTTTGCATGAAGATAATTCTGTCTATCGGGTGGCTGTTGATCCTTCGTGCCATCGTTTGCTCGTTTTGTATAACCATCACTCTGTGTGTGTGTGTGCGCCTGTGTGTACATCGTGTATTATTAGAGATGGTTGAAGGTTTGTTTTTTTTCTTCTTCTTCTTCTGTTTACTGCAAGATTAATTCTATTGAGTTGGTTGCTAAACCTCGCCCAGTGTTCCTTTCTTTTCTTTTCTTTATCTGTAGTTTCAAACGCTTTCTACCGTTTCGCGCAGAGAACGGATTGTGATGCACGGTTGTTGGGCTGTATTTACAAGATTTGCTGCAAGAGCCTTTCAACGCCTGCTTATTGCAGACATATACAGACAAAATGTGTTCTATGTAGGGGCAAATGTGTAACACGCTTTTCAACAGATAGATTTGCTCGTTTTCAAAGCTCACCGAATGCATTTGGATGCACCGCGCACCAACATAGCGCATGTTTAGCCAATTTCAGACTTCTAATTTCTGGCTGTTGGTACAATGCATTGTTAGTTAACTATCTTTCGACTCACGGATAGTTGAAGCTTTTTGTTTTCTGTTTAATTCTTGTTATTATGATGTGTACCGTGGCTGGTTCCTAATCGCTTTTATCTGCTTACTTTGTATGTAGTTGGGTGTTGATTTTTATAATTAATAAAGTGTGACATTGTATTGATTATGGCTATTGCTGTGGGTGTATGTGTGTGTTGGTGTGTCTTATTCTGTAATGTACATTTAGATCTGTGTCCGTTTTCAATATTTTTCCTCTTCGCTCTCATGCATTTCCTGTGCACCAACGAGTTTTCTTGTGCAATGTTGCAAATTCCGATAGTTGGGTGGATGTGTGGTGCACATGCAAATGTGTACGCAAAAAAAAACATTCCTTTCATATACGTCACACATCTACGAATGCCACAGAAGCATAACTTGTTTGTTTGTTTACATTTTAGCAGCACGATGTTGGTAATATTTCGGAAAGACATGTTAACCAAGCTCTGCCTTTCCTGTACCACCACTCCACTGGTCAGCGTTGGGGGTTTGCAGCGCATTCAATAGAAATAACTGCAAGATTATGTTATTTTTTTTCTCTCGCAAACCTGTCTTTTCCGCTGTATGTGCAGCACGAAAACGTACTACTAAATAAAATTGCGGTTCGTTTACAAAATTTCAATAGAGATGGCAAAAAACTAAACTCGTAATTTAGGGAGAAAGTAACAGAGAACGATTAACGATATAAACACAGCAGTTGGTTAAGAAATAGGCATAATAGTATAATAGATTGCTAACAGATTAAAGGAAATGTGTAAATGTGTAACAACAACTTAAAACTTAAGTTGAATTGATATAAAATATGTAAAATAATTCTCAATAAAAAAAAATGCGCAAGAATAGAAACATCTGTAACACTGATGTTGTTAACAGTACGATCCGACATAAAACAGAACTAAAATGTTCACCATCCTACTGTTGCGCACCAGAAAGCTGCGCAAGTGCTGCTGTGGAAAGTAAACCATAGGCCCTTAGCATAGTTCTACTGGAATGCATAGCTTTGCACACTCTTCGAATGCATTGTTCGGCACGTAGGCACGTGTGCCTTGATCAACCTTCGTTCGTTATAGCTTTCAAGGAATGACATATCCAAAATCATAATTAGCACACCGAATTGCAAGTTCCATCTTCTTGGTTTTTGGCGAAGTTGAACGCGATGTGCCTTACAAACTGTCTCAGTTAATAACAGTGAAACAATTGAATTGAAAAATAAAAATGCATTAACGTACTGATTTCGTTTGATTGGTTGATTGGTAGAGTGGAAAATTTAATTGGTATTTATATAAGCATAAAATGTCAAATACCAACTGAAATAATAACCCCTCATCCTCCATGCATTATGTTCTTGATATTATTGCTATTGCTGTATCTGCTGGTATCTGTTCTTGTTGTTATTGATTGCTGTTACTGTTACTGTGAGTTGAGTTGTTTTTCGTCTTGAATTTGCTTGTATGTTGTTTGCTGTATGTTTGCTTTGTGTGACTTAAGAACGGTGACTTAAGAATTTTAACTCTAAGCTGTTGTTTGCTGCTATTGTAGTTATTATACTGTGCAATGGTGGTAGTATTAGTAGTAAAATAATTCCATTGATTATTTATGTACGTATTCTGTTGCTGCGTAGTATTATTCGGCTGCTATTTTCTATTGCGTTGCTGGCGTTGCTTGTGTTTTTTTAAAGCATTCAGCTCTTTGTTATGTGCGTATATATATCCTGTTCTAATTGATTGATTGACTGTTGAAAGAAAGAAAATATCGATCCTGCTTATGAAAAAAAGTGTTTCTAATGTAAAAAAGAACTTCATTTGCAAATTGGATTTGGATGTCATTCGTGCAAGCCAAGAGGTTGACTGAAATTGGGTTTGAATGCTTTTAAACCTTGCCATACATGGGACTGTGGTAGATGTGCTTGAATTTTGTTCGTATTCTTACTTCAATTTACTATTTGTTTCATTTGTTTCGTCTATTTTAGACAGATTTGACTCGCTCGTTCAATCTTTTACTTCTTTTGCATAACTCACATTTGCTGAACCCATCGGTATGAATTAATTTTGTGTACCATTTTGTTTTGTTTTTGTAATTATTTTCAAACTTCGTTTAAATTGTTTTATGCATTTGGTTTAATGTTTTTTTGTTGTTGCTTCATTTGTTATGTTTCCTCGTTCCCTCTTTACGGCGATTTACGTACAGGAGTTATCGTTTATTTGATGGTACATGTTTCCTGTATCGAACATAATCCTACATATCACATTTAGACATTAAATAAAGTAAAATGTTACAGATTTCCGTCATTCGATACCTTTTCCAGTGGAGATATAATTTTACAGTTATGGTTTTGTTAGTCTCTGTTTTTATACGTTTTTGCTTTTTCAACGCATTTTCTTGTTGATACATGGTTTGATGATCGCATTGTTCCAATAAATTTAGATTTGTAAATGCATTTCTTTTGGACTGGAGCGTAAATATTCATTGGATACGGTTGGCCATCGATGCAACACCAATCGATACATATTTTGCCATGTTGTCGTCCAAAAGTTGTATAAAAGCTTAATTTTCTACTGCCATTTTTTCCACGTGAAATGAGGAAAGAAGGTATAAACATTCTCTAAACGATGTAAACAATTCGTCTCTTCGTATAACCCATCGTCCACTAAAGAAGCACAACTGGCGCACACATACATTTGATGCCGAAGAGAGATGATAACAACAAAATAACAATTTCTCATCCGAGTTAGTGGGTGTGCACGTTGTTCATGTCCTTTGTCTACTATTTACAAAAATCAAAGCTCTCATGATCCAAAAGGAAACAACACGTAAAGCGCATTTAACCTTACTGTTACGCGTTGGTGACTCATCTGATAAGTCCTTCGTAAAATGTTCGCCAAGCACCATTTGTTAAGGTTTATCAAACAAGCTTGCCATTAATTACGAGTCGTTGCGTCGCCTAATAGCTTCAATTTGGAAAATAAATGCTAAAATCTATCCAATCACAAAGTATGCAGTTATTAGTTTTGTTAAAAATTCCTAATTATTTTAGCACCTCTCGGTCGTGTGTGTGAGAACACTGTAGTTCAGTTAGTCTGAATTTTGATTCCGATTATCGACTCTGAACGCCCGAAGCAATGTAAAATTTAATCACAATTTTGTGGCCTTCTTTGCAGAACAACGTTAAAATTTAGCCCATTTTTCGTAAGTTTTAGTCTTGCCAATATATAATGAATTTTGTCTACTTCGTGGTGTTTCCCATGTAACCATTTACGTGTCAAACTTATTGACTCCGTAGTGCTTTGATCACAATTTTGTTGAAATTTGCTTCTCCTATGCCTTATATTAAATCGTATCATCGTAAGTTTTGCCAATGGTGGTTCGTACGTGTTAAAAAACAGAAAATCGACTAAATGATCGCACGCGAAATAAAGCTCATCTCATTGAATTTGGTTACAAAAATGTCTACAAATAATTTTCAACAAACTGGAGCCTTTTTTTGACAATTCCTTCACGTGAGGATCGTTTGTTAAAAGAACGAAACAGCTTGCAGCAAGGTGGCATATCCTTGAAACCTGTTTTGGTTGTAGCCCATATGCCGGGAAATACGTGTGTGCTTTAAGCTTTTTTTTGCTTCAGTTGCAAACAAACCATCTCCATAATCAAGAATCATGTGGCACGAAATGAAATACTTTATTGTGAACATTTTGTACAGAATAAATGCACACGCAGCAAAACAACAAAATTACACCGCACAAACACGAACATGTACATTTAAACAGCTATACATTCATAAGAAATTGTGCAGCCGGATAGTACCCTGGCTGGCATAATCTTTCGTCTCATTGTTATTATACATGAATTGAAAGATCACAGCTTAAACTATTCTTTATTTCTCTCTCTCTCTTTCTCTCTCTCTCTCTCTTTATTTCTCTCTCTCTCTCTCTGGCCAGAATGTCTTCACTGCAAAGCTCATAAGCGTAATTCCACATTATCGCGAAGCAGTGCGCCGGGAAATGGATCTTCAATCCACAATTTGGAGCTTCTAACGTGTTCCGATGTTTATTGATAGACAAATTTTCCCATTTTTACACACACTATCATCACAATCCTTCTTTTGACCGGTTCGAGAATAATGAATGCACCTTTTGATACTGCTTGCTTCCATTGTTGTAAGGCATTGACTCTTTATAAAGTGGTAAATTTCGTTCATTCCTACTATACTAATCGCACAATCTGTACTTCAAGATTGTTTTCGCCAGGTTTTGGTTCGTGCTTGTTTGGGATGAATGAAATAGGCCAGACCGTTCAAAACACTTCTAAATGGGGGGTTTAAGGTAAAATGACGCATTTTGAAAGTTTGGTGAAATAACTGAAATGGTTAAAATTTTGTGATGACTAATTTCTTGCTCTAGTGTACCTTTCCATACGATCGTAAATGAGAAGCAAAGTAAAAGTGAACAGTTTACCTAAAAACTCGAAACTTTTAACACTTTTCAACACTAGTGCTCGGCGTTCTGTATGATACAATGGCGCCTCGTTTCAAATTTTTGCGTTGCGGTGTGTGTGTGTGTGTTCTGGCACATTTTTGGTGGTAAATACTTGGTAGTTGAATTTTTTAATATGTATCATACGTTTGTTTGTCTGTTTTTGATTCGTTTTTGTTTTGTTTGCCTCTATAAACAGTGGGTATTTTGTCCAAAATTGTACAACGAAATGAAAACCAATGGAAAGCACACACAAAAACCGGGTGAAATTGATGCAATCTTGTTGCTTCCTTGATGGTACGTTCATTTTGCCCGTGCGGGTTTCGAGGTGAAATTCATTTTTTATCTTCCTTAGCTGAAGTGAAAAAAAAAACGATCGCGACCGTGGTTGTGATTCTTTCCAGATAATGTCAGGAAATGTGTGTTCTTATTCCGGTGAGTTTATTGAGGGTAAATAAAAGACATTTTCGACATTTTCGGCAATACATACAGGGTTTGACGTATCGTGTATGTCCGACTGTTTAAACATAAAACAAAAAAAACACACAAAGTATTGTTGTGCCAACTTGTCAACTTAAAACCAAACGTACATGTCTTTGTTCACTGTTGTTCGCTTAAGAGCTAATTGCTAATCGAATCGAATTTGTATGTTGATGCGTTTGCAAGTAAACTAGTTTTGTAGTGTAGTGTTCTATTTCCTAGGCAGCCATTTTGTAAGTTTCCTTCGCGTGTTTCTTCCGCTTTGTTTTGCCTGTCTTGGTTTGACAAGATTATTTCATTTCGTGTGGTCTGTATTTTATATGTGTGTTTGTGTGTTTGTGTGTATTTGTATTTGCTCACATGTTTACAGTTCTCTCCCCGCCTGACGGGTGAAACAGAAACCCGATCACCCATCCAATGGTTGAGGGGCGCACTGCGCTTTCTTCTTACTAAAACAGATACAACCCAACCAACAATGCTTATGTGTTCGAACGTTGCATTAGCAAAACAGCATCATTGAGGGGAGGGGATGTTTGTGGAAACAACTTAACTAAATTAAGAGTAAAAACGCATTATACAACAACACTGCATCCTTGTGCACTGAGCGCACCCCCGCCCCACCCCACCAGTTGGCGGTGGTGTGCACGACAATGCAAATAACGTTCATTTTAATTGCTGGTGGATTTCGCCCGGCGTATTTCTTATGTTTGGATATTTCCTTCCCTTCCGGCTATACAACTATTTAACTAGTCTTACGCTACAGAGAAAAAGGAGCATTGTCGCTTCCTTCGCTCTGGCTTAACGAAACGGCTGGCCTATTATTTCAAACACGTCGCAAAACACTTTGCCGGCGCTCATAAAACCTAGGTTGTAAAATAAGTTTCATCTTCTGCGTTGCGCTGCTCATTCGCCTCAATCTACTTACAAAGCAAAGTGTATGCTTATGCATCGTACGCGCTATAGCTAAGCTTCTATCACTAAGAAGTAAAGCAAACATAACCTCTTGACGAAATGTCTTTGCGGAATACAGAAACAAAAATGCGTTCACGTTCCTTCGGTACTCATTGGCGCCGAAGATGATCGATGATTGGTTGCGGCGGCAAGTTTGGGATGATCATTGTTATTATCTGTTAGTTTGGTTCATTCATACTATTCTTCTGCTGTGTGAGTGAAACTAAAGATTGAAAACAGGATAGTAATTTGTTCTTCTTTGGACATCTGTGAAACTGTTCGTTACTCCCAATTCGTCGCGATCTTGCACGATCTTTTCACCTTGGGTGTTTTCACTCTGCTGGCTGGCAAATGTCTTGCTATCTGCTTGCTATTGATTTGTTGCTTTGCTGCTGTTTTGTTTTTTTTTTATATATTGTTATCCCTTTTTTCTCAGCGGAAGCCATACATCTTCACTGCATTTGTTTGCCTGTTCCTGTACGGGTTACATCATGCAAATTTCATTACGTTAATCCAACTCGTTGCACTGAACTGTGGTATGAAGTTGTAAGTGTAGGTTTGTGAATTATGATAAAGAAATGATGAGTGTACTATCGATTTCGGGGCGTTCATTTATGGTTTTTTTTTTTGTTTTGCTTATGCATTTGCATCCTGTAGTTTATACTATTGGAACCTGTGTTCTATTTAAATGCGCCTAATTTGCATCAGCGCCACTATTACATGTGTGTTAAGTGTGAGTTTGTATGTTGGGTTTGGGTGTGTGTGTGCTTGATGCTGTGAATTAATTGTGTCTCGCTCTGCTTCAGCGACGGGGTTCTATTGTTTTCTATTGGCATCGAATGGTCCACCGCAGACAGGTAGCGCGGTTTTGTATTTCTGTTTTAGCTGAATGCTCATGCCATTCCTCATTTTTCCTATTTTTGTGGCTGTGTGGGTAGTTGGTCTTACCCGAGAGAAAAACGGGGGTACACAGCGGGAGTGTTCAGCTTTTCTTGCCCACGGAGGAACATCCGATATTTGGTATATTGTAGTGTTACGAACATGTACTGTAACGTAGCATTTTCATTGTTTGTTTGTTTGTAATGGTTTTGTACATTGACTTTACAGTTGTGTTTGCTTCTTATTGTTTCACTATTGTAACTATTGTAAGAACTGCGGTTTGTAATTGAATTGATTTGATCGCTGCTGAGCTGCTGAGAGTTACTGTGGTAGAGTGTGGTCATTTAGAGGATCATCATCAGCTGTTTCTGTTTTTTAGTACGACATAACGCAGCGGAGGAAATTGTGGGAATTTGAGTTTGGGGGGTGTTTTGAGGGTGTTGGAATGGCTTATTTTTTTGTGTATTTTCCTTCTACTATTTCTATTTTCTGTTTCTGTTCATTACGGTTATTATTACTGCTTAGTAAGAGAACTGTAACAAAATTTAAACATTAATGCACACGATCGTACGGGCTATGCTGCCGCGCCCGATCGCGGCTGTATTATTGTATGTAATATTTGTGTCGGTGTGTATGTGTGTATTGTGATGTGGAAAATGTGAACAAGAGATAAGTCAGTGCTTATCCATCAATCCTGGCTATTGTACAATAAAGATTACTGCTGCTGCTGCTGCTGCTTCTGTATGTAGTATGTATGTGTGTGTTTGTGTGTGTTGTGAGCGATAACATGGTTGGCCGAGTCTGTCGGTGCGCCTGCACTGACAGCTCCACCAAATCTCAGTAGCCGGGCTATTGTATACTAAACCGAGCATTGGTTGTAGATCGTAAGTTTGTAAGTGAGTGTGTAGAGTGTTAGAGAAAGAGAGTGAGTGAGTGAGTGATATGGTGACTATTGACTTTAACTTTTACGCAATTGTCTCTCTGTTCCCCACGGACTGTAGCAATAATAATTATAACCGTAACTGGGAGAGTTTGAAGTGTGTTGGTCTTCCTGTGGTATTATTAATCCATTTTATTTGACTATTGTCACCCAGCGTGCTGGGCGTATGCGGTCGTGTATGCATGAGTGGGTGAGTGAGTGGGTTGTGTAGGTGTGTAGAGTTTAGTTCTATTGCATTAGCGCTATTGTAATTTCATTGCTATTTTCTGTACTGGTGGTTCTTCTGTATGTCAGTGTTTTTTTTCTTCTATTTATATGTGTACACTGTGATACATCGCACGCATTGCTCGTGCCGGTCCATCGTTCATGGAGGCATTCGCTACATCGGCGGCGATGTATCCCAGTGCCAATCGACTGTCGGCATAGGTTAGTTTTCAGGGAAGTTTGTAGTGTTGAATGGTGATGTTTTGGTGGGAGTGGTGGTGGAGGTGGTGGTACGGAGGATAGGGAGATAATAGGTATTTTACGATGATGTAGTTGTATTATATTTGGTGGTATTTGATGGTGGCATTATACTGCTGATGGTAGGGATGGTAGTAGTGATGCTGGTGGTGCTATTTAGTTGTTTTTGTTTCCTCTTGCTGAAATGATCTTTAGCTGTTGTATGAGCTCCATCTCAGTTTTGATGGTAGCTGTTGGTAAGATTTTTGGTACGTTTTTTTTGCTCTTGCTGAATAATGAATGGGCCTTCTATTGTGTGCTCGTTGCAGTCTGCTGTTTGTTACTGGTTTCACTGTCCGTGCTACACTGTTGCTTGTAAGTGTGTTTTTCTTCCTCTGCAGATAGTTTTCTTGATGTATTCTTTTGTTTACGGTTGGTAAAACATTTGCCAAACTGTTGGAACTGTTCAAACGTGACGTTTCCTAAAGTGAACAAATATGCTTAAAATGTACGACAAACAATCGAATATTTCCTGTATTGAATGTGTGTTGCATGTGTGTTTATATGTTTAACTGTTGCTTTGCAATGTGTTGTTTTTGTTTTTTTCTGTTGCAATAAGTAGTGCTGTTGCTTAAGAGCCGTGTTCTGCTTGTTGTTGTTATTTTATTGCGTAGGTTTGAAGTTTGATTCAGTGGTGGTTTCCGTGACCAAAATCCGGGGTTTTGTTGTACGAAACTTGCTCCGAAACAAAGAAATTTGCTCGAACGTTTCTACCTATTGGTTACAGCGACATTATCGCTGCTGCTGCGTGATACTCTCTGTTACTATTGGTCCGTTTGATAAAAAGAAGAGGGAAGATGTTGTTTTGTGAACTTAGGACACAGTAAATTGAATCATTTGCAAACCATACAAATCATAACTAGGACACTTGGGATCCGTTTGCAATACAATGAAAAAGTAAAATGCGATTCGAAGAGTTTGTTTGTTTTTTTTTGTGTCGCTTTTGCTATCCCATTGTTGCACATTACGCTTATAGTATTAGCGCATTTTGCTTCACAGTTTTAGTTTCCTTCAACGGTCGCCTGCATTTTTCGTTTTTAGATCTTAGATGCTGTTGTTTGTTTGTTATTTGAAAATTGTACAAAACTTCCGCCATAAAATATGTTTGCTCTCCTACTTCCTACTACTGCTGCTGCTGCTGCTGCTGCGCGTTTTTGCATTCCTAGTAGTGTCACTCTTTCGTACGCATAGTTAAATCTTAAAAGTTATTTTTGATTTCGTTCACTTAAAGCACAGATAAAAGGAAAACATGGAAGGTTCGATCATATTATTTTGCATTAATAAAACAATAGTATTAAAAAAAAACATTGCACTAGCTATTTGTTTTGAGTTTTCTTCCACCGTATAGGGTAGCTGCTAGGTCGATCGCTAGGTCGATCGAAACCGATTTGCCGATCGCATCGGTAACGTTCGTTCCGTACCGTCTTTCTACCGTATTGTCCAATATTGCGTTTCAGGGCTGTTGTTGAGACAAACGTTATCGAACGGGAAGATAAAGGCATAATGTTAACGGGAAGATAAAGGGTTGCGGGACTGGGGACAGGGGGGTGGGGGAAGCAAATTCAGGATAGACGTGGGGGAAGAGGAGAATGGGGAGGGGGATTATAAACTTAAAAGAAAACGGAAAACTATCGAAAACCCATGAGAGAAAGGAAGGTAAAATCTTACAGGACGCTTGAATGGCTGTTCCTTTTTGCTACAGAGAGAATTCGTCCATTTAGTAGCGTTCTCGTTAAATGCTTCATTCTATAGCCTCTCCAAAACCAGTAAAAAAGACATTTTCACTTTGCGTATTCTGTTGCTTTTTGCTCCTTCGCAGTAGTGACGCTCTGTGACGCTTTGTTCCACGCGTCCCCTTTGCTAACCACGTAGGCTAGATGCGTAAGCGACTTTAAACACATGACTTGGTTCGGTTTTGGTTTTGCATTATGCGCAATTTAGATTTCGACACCTCTGCCTCTTTAAGCCTAACACCGAAAAGAAACGAAACATTTGTTTTCTCCTACTTGCAGTGGGTTTCTTGATTTTGTTTTTCCGAGTCCGAGGTTTTGATTTACATGTTTCATGTCCTTTTTTTCTCTTTTGTTTGTTGACTTTCCTGCTTCATGTAGTTTTAGTTGTTTCGTAACCAACAAAATTTGGATACCCCTTGCATGTGTGTGCTTACTGTTCCGCGGACGCATTGGTCGCTGTATACTACGTGGTCTCGGCGTCACCCTGGCAACCATACGCTCATCAATATGCACCGCATTTTAGTCAGCGCATCGTTT
>KI921218.1:0-13335 GCA_000473525.2 Anopheles melas | reverse complement strand
AGAGAGAGAGAGAGAGAGAGAGAGAGATAAAGAGAAAGAATGAAAAAGAGAGGGAGAGAAAGAACAGGATTACAACATTAGTACAACACACACACACACGCACACACAATTTGGGGTGTCAATCTCCCACTGGGGGAAAATCGGGGAGTAAATGAATTTCCCCTGATTTGTGCTACTTCATCGATCACTCCATTTCCATTAGTGTGGGTGGGTGTAGAGTAGTGCTGCCCTGCTAGTCGCTAGACATGGCGTTATGTGTGCGCTTGGTGTATCTATCATTCCACGTCGCTTGGTGAGGCACGTGTAGTGGTATGTGTTAAATAGTTTGTGCGTGTACTTTTTTTCAAACTGTTTAATTTGACAAGTGAAAGATCGTGTCAAAGGAAGGCATAGTATGATTAAGACGTAATGTCTTTCAAGCATGATTTCGGGAAGGGGTATAATGTGTGTTTTTTTATATGAAAATGAAACCGTACAAGAAATGGAAACCGTACGTAGCTTGTCCAGAGTATAGTGCAACATTTTTCTATTCTTTCTAAAACGAATGTAATTGGCCAATGTCCGGAAGCAACAACTGGACAAACGACGATTCGCCGGTTAAATCAGTACCAACGTAAATCGCAATCTAATGCCATATGATCGTGACTGCAGAAGATGATCTAAATGAGAGCCAACATAATTTCGATGCAATGCAATTTGGGATGAGTGAAGGAAAGGGAAGACATGGTTCGAAAAGCTTTTTGAATCCTATGTACTAAGAGAGACTAAGCTTGATGAAAACGACGAAACAGAAAAAGGGAGTTCGGGAAGATGTAGATGGATAAGAGTGAACTAGCATGAGCTACGGGGAAAAGCAGCGAATCGAGCGGTACTGGTACAGGTGGCCGCAACCGCGACGCTACTTACCGGCGCTTCAGGAAATTAACATTGCTGGTGAAG
This sequence comes from Anopheles melas, assembly GCA_000473525.2. Taxonomy (NCBI): domain Eukaryota; kingdom Metazoa; phylum Arthropoda; class Insecta; order Diptera; family Culicidae; genus Anopheles; species Anopheles melas. Next base: position 12,396 of record KI921218.1, on the reverse strand, counting down.
CTACTCTTGAAACTTGCGAAAGACAGTGTGCCGGCTTGTGGATCCTGCGTTTAAACAATCCAACGGTGGGAGAGGATTCGAAGAATGAAACATAAAGAAACAGAGGTTAGAATATATTGATGCAGTGGTGTGAGAGCAGGATTAAAATGAATGGTACGTTGATGAAACAGGTGAGTAAAGCGCAAGGAAGTTGCTATAGGTAACTGGGCAGATTTGTTGCTATTCAAAGCAGAGTGCTTGTTGTGTTTTAGCCGTAAAAAAGCCAACCCGTGAGGCGAGAACGTAACGAAAAACCAGAAACGGCTATACGCAGTAGCGGCGGGCTAACTTTGCTAACGTGCTGCCATCGGGGTTTGGAAAGGGCAAAGTTTAATGCATTTTTCTGCGGTGCTTGTTTAAAGGTTGGAGCATGTTCAAAGAGTGTGCTGTATGCACAGGATGAAGTTTTAATGTAAGCTTTTGCAGGCGACAGGAACAGAGTGCATAATGTGGCTGTAGAAATTATACTACACAAGAAGCTAAAAGAATGATCGAGAGAGAGAGAGAGAGAGAGCTGCGCCAAGAAGGGAAAATTCAAAGGTTGAAAAAGATTCTTTGCCCCTGATAAAAGCAAAACGTCGATGCAAGATTTCCATAACAGATAACTTTTAAATTGTTCATTTCAAGCGAGTAGCAGCGCTGTTTAGCTTTAAATTTGTTTGCTCCAGCTATAACGACGTAAATATTTGGAATTCCGTCGAAAATATTTAATCTACATGCCATGTTTCAATGGCCTTATTGCTTCCGTTTGACATACGGAATTCGACGGAATACAAGTTTATTTTTTCGTGCGATTTAGGCTTCAATTCCATATGACAAATGATCATGTAAAAATTATTCCACTAGTAAAACTTTCCACTATTCTTTAGTAACATAATGGTTACGATTAAAATGTATACAATCAATCAAACAAGTGGTAGATTAGTAATATAAAAATGAAAGAAGTAATTGTGAGACTATATTGGAAAATACAAAACGGAATATAATCAAGCCTTATTGGAAGCCGGTCTCGTGGTACAGACGTCAACTCGTACGACTTAACAACCATGGCTCCATGGGTTCAAGCCCCTTGTAGATCGTACTGCCATACGTGTAGGATTGACTATCCTGCTATGGAGGGGGGGGGGGTAATCCTTAAATCACTGAAAGCCAACTCCACAAGTGGCACATGCAGGCCTTGACCGACAACGGTTGTGTTGAGCCAAAAGAAGAAGAATCACGTCTTACAGCAAAAATGACACCGTTGCTCGTGTTGTTAACTTTAAGAACACAAGAACAATGAACTGTAGCCTTTGTAGGCATTGTAAGCGATTGATGTCTCATGAATAGACGATGTGTGATTTAGTATGACAACATGACGTAAACATTATTGCAAACAGTGGAATGACTAACAGAGATAAATAGTTAAAAATTTATTAGGACACTGGAAACTAAAATAAAGAGTAAGAGCTAAAAGCCTTATATAGATGACAATATAAGAGATATTTATGGATACTTGATGTACACGAAGACACGGAGGTATATGACCTACGTTGGCACCACCTTTTGACGGGCTCATGCCAACATACTGTGGCAATGTACCTTTACATTTGGACCTTCCATCCTTTGCTTTTGAAAAGTCATTTATCAAGAACAAACCATTATCTTATTATTCGTCTTTTCGTTTTCGTAAGTCGTTTCGAAAAATCGAGAAACCATTTGTAAGCAAAACTATCCCCACCATGATATAGATGCGAGTTCAAATATTTCATTTCAAAGGGAAACAAAAATACGGCCCGAGTTTTTCCTGCACTAACAAAATGTGCTAAAAAGTTTCTCTACCCTCCCAAACAAGCGCAATCCATTCGCATGTGAAATGGGCATCGAGAGTGGAAACCTTTTGCACACTGATTCATACCGCACTTCGGTGCTTCATGACATTCAATCGTGCCCGTCTGCTGCTTGATTTGAGGCGAACGAACGAACGAAAAATGCACGAATAAAACTTTACCGTATCGCTGCTGCCAGAAAGTTAGAGGATTCATTATTGAATCATCACAAGTATTTGTGAGCATGCATGCGTGCCGAATGCGCGCGCGTGTGTGTGTGTGTTTATGGTTGGTTAAGTGTGTGGGTAGTTGACGGTGGTTTTACCAACTTGGTTGGCAGTTTGCCAAAAAAAAAAAAACATAAACTTTCGTACGGAAGGAGCAACATTAAGGATGAAGCAGTTGTGATGATGCTCCATTTCGTTCGCCCGGAAACTAAACCCCGTTTCGCTAGAAACGGAAATAAAGCACGCAAACGGACGGCGTGATTCCTGTTGTTAAAGCTAGCACAAGTTTTGCTCAAAAAAGGAGGATATGAATGTTAAAAGCTAGGATGAATGGAGTCCCATCTTTCATGTGATGATGATGATGATGATTATTGTGGAATGATGTAATACATAATAATTGCGAGAATGAAACATGATATCATAGAACATCGTTTGGTTAATTATATAAAACTGGCAGCGCTTGGAAGAAAATAAAATAAAGAAGCCGAAGCAGGAAAAGCTCCGTTCACAGCCCAATGGAGAAGCCCGGTACTTCACGGGTGTCGATGATGTTACCCAACAAAGTTGCACTAGTTAGCCGCTTGGCAATACATCCACCGACTGATGATCATTCACCGGACGGACCGGAAACAGCTTCTATCAAGCAGCAGGGTCAGTTTTTACACATCTAAAGCATCAAAGTAATGGCTCCCGTTCTCGCTTGCATATGATTTTACCCTTCCCGTGGCACCAAGCACGCGGCAGTAAGCCGGATGATAGGATGGGAGTGTATATGGGAGGCCAGCGCAAACCAAGCATGAGAGAACTGTGTGTTCGTGTGTTTGTGGATGAAGATGCAAAGCTGATACGATGTACGATGGAAAACAATTATTACCTTTGGCGGGGCGCAGATTCGCCCGCACCCAGCGTCAGATATGGCGCTAATATTGAACGGAACGGAACGAAAGTGGTGACAACTACGCTACGCACCCGAGTGGCGGCTTAGTCGAGACTTCCGGCGTGGGTTGTTTGTTTGGTTTTCGTTTGGTGTTGGTGTAGAGTGGCAACGAGAGAACGACCGCTTGTATGTTGCTAGTAACGCACGAGCTGTTACTTGGGCGCTGCCCGACTAGCTGCTGAAGATGGCAGATGAAGAATGTCGTGCTTGGTCGCTTTGTCGTTGGTGGTTTGATAGTTTTCTAAGCACCGAGTAGTACTCTGACGGCTACGGCTGATGATGATGGTGATAACGATGGCAATGGAGTCTCTACTGAGATGCAGTTATAAAGGCTGGAGCGGAGGTTTGATGATGGGTAGCTAAAGTATTAGCCGCAACCGTACCGCAATCGAAAGGGACGATAGGAAATGGGTTGTGAAAATTCGCGAATAACTTCAAGAGAAAAGGTTTTGTTACAAATGATGCACGTGTGGTACGAGTTGTTATGGATGAATAGGTGAGCGGTTTCATAGAAATAAGGTAATTACGTTGAAATACATACCTTGCTGTATATTAGCTACCTTAAGTGTAGTGCAAGTTATTTGCTTCGTGTTTCTGGTAAAAGATGACGGTGACGAAGATACTCGGTCTTGGGGAAATCTGAATTGTAAGTTAAACAGAGAAAAAGTCCATTAATAAAAAGCATCAAACGTCTTAAAGAAGGAATATTTATTTTTCCTTTTCTGTAAGAAAACTAAGTGTCTTTTACATTTTTAGCTTTGATCAACGAACCGTGAAAGAAAAGGAAAACCGTTCCTTACGTCTTTGCTTGCGAAAAATGCTCTATTATCTTGTTTCCTCTCAGCAAACACACAAACACATACATTCCTCATGCCCTTCAGATATTTCTTCTTCATGTTTATGTTTTTGGTGTGTTTTGTTTTCTTTGTCACTACGAGTTTTTCATTTCCGTCTCGAGCTCTCGGCGTTTTTCCTTTTTTTTTCACCGTTTCCCAAAGCTTCTAATGTAGCTGCAAACATTGAAACAGGCAACCGGCGCCCAGCCCTGATCAGGAACCCACGTGTGAGGAGGCAATGAAAAATTCATTAGCTTCAGAGTTTGCTCCAAAGTGCCTCCGGGGAGAGGGGTTGCGAGTCTTTGACGCAAGCCTTGTCCCGGATTTACGATGAAGCGACGCCCGGATGTTGTGCCCGGTTGTCATCGGAAATGTGTTCATCGACTCGGCGAAGGTTCTTTCCATCTGTACATTTTCAATGCCGGCACTACTGACCTATGCCTTTGGGTGGGCGAAATTTTATCACAGGCGTTTCTAGATTGATTAAAATAGGATTGATTGGACAGTGGCACAATCAACGGCACTGAACCGGAGGGAGGATTGTTAGTGCTTTGTTCCGGCTCTGCAAACAAACGCTGAAATACTGGTTTATTAAATTGCAAAGGAAGCATCTCATCAACGTCTGTTTTATGTGGTGCTGGAAAAGCGAACAGCTAGAAAGAGGTTGTAAACGTTTATTTGATGCAGAGCAGGTTTATTGCTTTACATGTAATACAGTTCAAAATGAAACAGAAAATAAATTGTGAGCTGCTTTGAAAAGTGTAAGGCTACGTTGAAAAGATGCACATCCTTAGACGTACTTCAGGTGCATATGTTTTAAACGGAACATCTTGAGATGGCCTGTATAAGTGTAGCCATCTCAACGTGAAGGACGCTTCGTGAAGAACCCTAGAGGGTATGCTTTAAAGCGGTTGTCAAACACTGTAAAGCAGAAAGACAGCCAGCATCCATTTTGTTAAAGTTGTTAAAGTATTGTAAATCACCGCAGTGTCTTTTTCCATCACAAGCCCGACGAAACAGAAACGCTTACTAATAAACAAGGAAAACGCATTTACGGTGTCCTCAATTCTGTAGAACAGCGCTGTGAAAGGTAATCCATCAGCGCTGTAATACGTCAATAGCCCAGGGGATAATTCAATTCCAATGTCGAATTCGGATTCATTCGTGAAGAAAAATCAGCCTCCAATTCTGTATTCACACTGTGTTAGTACGTAAGGAAAGATGGCGTGCTACGTGCTTACTAGCCGCTGCAAAGGGTCAGCACGGTTTCCTACTGTGAGCTAACCGATATCGTGCGGCAAAGGATGATGCATGCCCTAGTGAGTCAATCTAGGACACAGCGGGACAGTGAGTGATTCTATTTAATTCCCTGTTTGCGGGTTCCGTTTACAACCAGGTCGAACAAGCAGTGCTAAAAAAGGAAACAGAACTGTGTGGACTGTGTTTACGCATGTACAATTAAGTACATCGTGTTCAAGTACATTAAGTACATCGTGTGCCGACTGTTTTTGCGCCCATCCGATAGAAACGTTCTTTTGCACACAATAACAACTGATGGGAAATTGTATTGTAGCAATTTTTATTTATATTGTATAGATTTTTACCATAAAGAAGTAGGGAGTCATAAGCACTCTCATTCTAGCACAGTATTACTTACTTACTTCATCAGTATATTAAGATAGTAATTTCAAAATTTTAATTTCCATTTTTAAATAATAATAAAAATGTTTTCCTTTTTTTTTTTGTTTTTTTGGTTAAAAAGCGCTTAAAGCACGGTAGTGTATAAAGTAAATCAATATGATTTAGTTTCTCCATCACTGTCAGATGATTTTCATGGATTAACACAGATTTGCAATTGCTCACTTCATTGAAACCATAAATATTTGAAAATCAATAAAAAAAAAGTTCATCCTTCTCCGAAAGCTCGTTAAGCATGGGAAATACTTCACACATCATGAATAGGTACTGGATGGAGATGGTACAACATTTATTGGCTCAACATTAACGGACAAGAACTCGTAAAGCTGATTATTGCTCTTGGTACTTTTCATTAGGGATAGGATTTAATAACTGTTCAAGAAAATGAAGGTTAAAAGCTAAAGCTAACTGCCTATTTATTTTACAACTTTATTTAGTTGCGTTTTGAAGAAATAGCATTACACAACAAGGTTATGGTTACATCGTAAGGCCTTTCGGAATGGGCCACCACTTGATGGAGCTCTTTAAAAGTCATCATTTCCAAGCCTAAATTTCCCAGATCTTCCTAACTTTGCTCTAGGATTTAATCTAGCAAAGCGCTACAGGTACAGCTACTCCACGCAGGCAAATAGCTTCCAACAAAGTTTGTTCACCGAGTCTGAAATCGCAGCTCCCGTTCCCACTCGCTGACATTCATTCCCTCTGAACGGTAGTCACTTTCAATTAGATTTTAGTGCCAGCGGCCTGAGGCAGATAAATCTCAAGCCACGATTCGGAGACAAACGACTAGCCGAAAAAAAAACGATAAACGAGACACGGTAACAAACCATTTAATTTCGTACATTTATTTCCCAACGGACCGCTTGGACCCACGCAGCTGGGACTCTCCTTTGCTTCGGATTTGATCGAAAACTTTCGCAATAAGAAAAGTAATATCAATGCGGGAGAGTGATTGAGAGTGACTGGCGGGGTAAGGTGCCACCGCGTTACGTTATCTGGTGTAATGGTGCGAACATCACAACCCCGGAGCGGCTTATCGCGTTTTGCACGACAAGTGACGGAATCCTTGCGCCGTGGAGAGGTGCGTTTTCGTGGAACGATTGAATGAAGCTGGTAGCGGTGAATCAAAGATACGAAGCATCAACAAGGTGAACGCAACCCAGCGCTAAAAGGGCATCAGGATCATGATTGTTTATTATTTTTCCTTTATAATACTGATAGCCCGCAGGGTAAGATTTGGGTTGTTTTTAATTCATTAGTTAAGCAGCTGTTTAACAAGGATAAACGACTCATACCACTTACAGTTAAACAGAAACTAGCTTTTACATCCTAAATGATGTTACGTGTGACTCAAGCAGTAATCGATTGATGTGTACTCGTCCTGTGATCCTATGAATTGTTTTACTACTACCAGTAGATCCTTTTGCGTAAAGAAAAGTCCTTATCGATTTTCTGCAACCCGTTCACAGTTTCTTTGAAATATATCATCCCCCACTTGCTGAAACTGAACGCAACCACTGGGTCCGCTGCTGGTGCCCACGATGTAGCGAGGCGCCGGAAAGTCTGTGTAGTTGCAAGAAAGCAACCAACCGTTGCCGTCTTTCAACGGCACAAGCACGCAGCAAAAAGGGACACATCAAGGGTACCCGAGTGACGGTATAAGTGACACAATTCACACGCCCACAGGAGCTTCGATGGGAATAGCAGCAATCGGACGGTAGCAATCGGTTTGAAGTTTCGGGATGGAGAAGAAAAATTACATCACGCGACACACATTCTACGTGTCTCAGTGGTACACTGTTCAATCGTGGGATTTACATCCAACCATGTAAAATTGAGCCAATGTTACAGTGTGAACATTTTCTACGCCCTGTATGCTGGAGCGTTTAGATATTTTTGGATGCCATTTATTCACTGCTCATGCTCACGCGCACATGTCAGCGAGCGCCTCTTACTAGTCTGGCTTTCCAACCGCTTGCTGTCAGATCGCTTTGGTTTGATAAATTTTTGATGTCAAAACAGTGGCAGCATGGAATGTGTGTGCCACCGTACGTTCATTCGGCGCTAACGAGAGCTGGCGCAGTGTCGTATCAGGTTCTAGTGTCATGAAGCTGATGGCTAACAAATCGATCGTTTGATGGGTCGGTTTTCTCTTCGAGCGCCATGGGACGAGAGAGTGGACGAGAGAGGCTGGTTCGTTATAATGTTTCGTTTTGTAATGTTTGATATAATGGCCCATGAATCAATAAGGGCCACCATTGCGACAGACAGGCAGACATACCGGTGGAATTCATTTATCTTTCTTGATTTTTGCCTTTTATCCGGTAGTTGTTTTTATCGATTTAGGGTACGTTAAAGAAGCCGTCTCAATGTTCAGGCTGTTTTAATCTATGCTCAATAGTTTGTTAACACAAATATACAGAACAGTTGTACCGCTCAAAACGGATAACCGACTTTCAAAGGGCATAATGCGATCTGTAAATTAGAAATTATTGCAGACACTGCTGGAAAAAAATAAGATAAGTAACCATTTCTTCGCGGCTTACAGGAGCCGACTAAAGCCGCATTGTTTGAGAGATTCTGATAGTAGCTTTCACGCCAACGTCACACCCCGCTCGTACCGGCCTCAAGACAAAAACAAGGAAAACTCTTTCGCAACAATGAATGCGCCACCAAGAATGTAACCTTTCTTTTTCACCGCGCATGTGTATGTGTGTGTGTATATATGCTTCTCTATACGTAGAGTGTTCTGCGTTTCTATGGTGCAGACAGCCAGAAAATATGCTCTGGGGCTTATGTTTTTTTTTCTTCTTCTGTTTGTTTGCCAGCTCTTTCGCCCAAGTTGCGAGACAGCAATAAGCGATTTTACGGGTTTGCTGCGGGTTTCCTTCGGGTTTCGGTTCGCTCCAATGCTAAACCACAAATTGTCGTTTTATTGCGGTTGATGTGTGTGTGTGTATTTCAGATTTTATTTTTCACAAACCCCCTTTTCTATTGACTCATTGTTTGCGTTCGAACGGGACGGAGGAGCGTCTGTTTTGTTCGTTTCTTTGCAAGCTAATTGGAAAAGCCTTAAGCAGGAGAAAAGTATTTAGCTCAACTTGGCGCAATAATTGTTTTCCACCCCCTGCGGGACCCACGTACGGGCGAAAGATGATAGGCTTAATACGTAACGCCGTGTTCCATTCCTCCATTCACTTAGTTTAACGCTGTCGCGATGCGATGCATTTGTTATGAAGGTTTCTGTTGCCGCATAATGTTTATCCTGTCACGATGACAAATGAATCAAATTGTACTGATTGATGTCATATTACCAGCGTGCAGCTTTTATATTATTAAATTATATATTAAATAATTTATGTCACAACTCAGATAGAAGTAATGTTTTATCACAAAGCCAATATTGGTTTAGTAATTAAACGGTGTGAAGGTGTTATGAATAATTGCCAAGCAATAGCAGTGTGCTGAAGTGTTTGAAGGTATCCATTGCATTTGTAGGGCTTCTTTTCGGTAACGGGCATGGTTAGCCTGTTTCCGCTTGACATGACGAGGAACAAAATGTTGAAGGATATATTGTTGGGACATTCAAAAAACAAAATACCATCTCAACCAATGTAGCTAGGCATGTTACCATGAAAATGGCTCGCTAGAGCACAAATATTTGTGATCTTGAAATTCCATTTGCGGTATTTCACCGCCAGACATATTTCATTCGGAAACGCAAATATGAGTGAAGTGTTTTTTTTTTGCTTCCCATTCCTACAGATTGCTTCCTAGCTTGCAGGATAGAATGGATCCATCGTGACTGGAAGCAACAACTGAATAAGCAAATACAGCTTCATTCCGAATGGTTGAAATTGTAAAAGACAATAAACAAGTAAGGGCTTACCTACAGTTTGCTTTCAATCTAATAGTTTAAGAATTATGTTTTTGGAGACATCAATGGGCTAAAAACACTCAACTGAATCTTCAGCACACAAATGATGCGCAAAGCGCAAAAGGACAGAAAAAAAGAAACTTGGTAAAGTTTATCTACAGTTTATCTACATATTTATAGCATCCAGCCTGAGAGCAAGTTCGTCAAAGATTTACGACATAATTTACGATCCACCGTTAAGCCAAATCCATCCCCTCGCAAAACTACGTCCAATATTCACAAATTAACGATGATTTACAGCACTTTTTGCTCGATTCGCACATTCCTTCACCGACGCCAGATGAAAGCATGCTCCCCTTCTCGTTCTGCATTCTTTTGCCAAACCATTGCAACAGTATATTCTAGATCCTGTTTCAGCTGCTCTGCACAGACCGAGAGAAAACTCAATCATAAAGCTTACACACATTTACACCGTACAGCGCAGTTCGATCGCCACAAGACACAGCCGGGATAGGGAAGGGTGTTGTTTTTTCAAGCGCAACAAAAAGAGAAATCCGAGTCTTCGTGCTTTTTCCCACCCCGCCCCATCCGGAGACTCCCATCAGCTACCCAGTGAGGGTGTTACGTAAGTGTCGGCATTTTGCCGTACACGTGAGGACGTTTTCCCAATCCGGCGAAGATGCGAGAGCATGTTGTCACAGGCGGGACGCTTTGGTGGTGTGAGTGTGTTGGATTGCCTCGGGGCCAGGATATATACTTGATCCAGTTAGCAACCTTGTGCGCTGTGCTGTGCTTCACGGCTTGGGTTGTTTTATTTTTTGCTCTGCAAAAGTTCCCGTTCCCTGTCGGGATGGCTGTATTAGGTAGCAGTAGGGCGTTTTTTGAACGAATTAAAATCCAACCGTACTGCTCCGGGTTGTGGGAATAAATAATTCGGTGCGCTTCTACAACACCTTTCTGCGTTTCCATCGACGTCGCCGTTGGCAGCCTATAATCCCATTTTCCCATCCAAATGCAAACATCCGAGAGAAACTGAGATGCGGTCTCATTAGCAGGAGAGAACTGTAGCGTTTGTTGGATTGTACGATGGAAAGAGAAAGTGAGTGGTACCAAGCGATCCCTCTCATGCTCGATAAAGAGAAAGAAAGAAAAAAAGTGAGGGTTGTGGTTGTGGGTGGACGAATTCTGGACGCCAAAGAACTTTGAGTGGCGTTCCGCTAGGCGTTACAACCGATTAGAGTTTCAACCAGTGAGTTTAACCCTATGCCAGGGGAAGGAAAGCTTTCTTTTCCCCAAACCGTAAAATAATCAATGCTGTGAAATAAATGTAATAAATAATGCATCCCCACAATGGATAATTTTCCCTCGATAGCTTTATTTATTACGGTCATCTTCGATTGCCCAACGCTACGAAAGCTACGAAACTGTGAAGCTCATTCTACTGTTACACCCTCCAGGAGTAGCGTGAACCCTCTCTTTCAAACCATTCCCGGTCGGGAGAAGCAGTTGAAAACGGAAGGAAACAGCTCCCCGTTTCGTTTGTTGCCCGAGACAAACACACGGCACGACCGAAGGTAAAAAAAAATCAGGTCATCAACGGGCTAGCTTTTCCGGCATGCGAGAACAAAGTTTTCTGCTCCCGGCACTTCCCCAGTAAAAGTTGCTGCTCAAGCTAAATGTGCGCAAAAGGGATGGCGAACCGGGACGCCCAGGATCCGGGACGCATGCATGACCGCAAAAAAGAGACAGGGAATCCAAAAGCCCCCCTCCATTCACTGAAGCGAACGTGCCCCCGGATAACGCAGCGTTACTTGCTGAATGGAAACGCTGTTCAATGGGAAATTTGAATGAAAAATTACGCTACTTCCTGTTACGCCAGTAGCACACGCATGTAGTTTGTCATGCATGATTTTTTTTTTGTTCTTTACTCAAAAGTACAAAGGAAACCGGATTTTTTCTAGTTTTCAATATCGATACATATAACACAATTCTGCCCTAAGCAGGGACTCATCGGGGCTGGTACACTAATATCACATAACGAACTTTTCACATGGGTCACATGGGTCCGTCGGTCGGGGTTGTCGGTCGAAGAGATGTACGCGTACACACACACACACACTCTCACGCATGCTTGTTCACTCATACACACACTTACCTGCGTTTGTGGTTGGAATAGAATGGGGGTTTTGCTTGCGCTTTCCTCACGTTTCACCCGCTCCTCGTTAAGTCGACTCGGTGGATGAAGCACCAGTCGCTTATCGTCGCTTTTTTTCTGATGCTGGAATCGAGTTAAATCGATTACCAAACTCGCAAGCTCGCTAGCTCAACTTTATTTGCACGTATTTTCACTGCACAGCGACACAGTGTGCCACACTGAACGAATTTTTGCACACCTGCAACGGAAAAGCGCACAAGCAAAGATTGGACAGACTTTCACTGATAGTTGAGATAGAGCGCACACATGAACGGAGCCGACGAACGCGCGTGAGGTACGTTTTTCTCCGACACTGAACGGTACGAGAATGAAAATCTCCTATCCACGCTCCTGACAGCTATCCTTCCAATTTCGTGAAGGAAAGGGACAATTTCGGTCGCTTGTACTAGTCGTCGGCTCCACACACACACACACACATACACTCACACAAATTGAGAAATACACACAATACAAGCACCCGATGCACGATGGAAATACTACCACACTACAGACGGTTTTCAATGTATTCACACGCTTTCTACGCCTACTACCGTTGAGACACCCTTGAAGAGAGCACAATTCGTCGGGCAGAGCGATGTGTTTCGGAGAGGCAAAGCTATCCAGCGCACGCTTTATAGGATGTGCACGTTGCCGAGCGGTAGCTTTTCAGTGGAAGCTTTCTGCAATTATTTCTATACGCTCTGTAACGCTTGAAACCACTTGCAAGGTATTGTTGCTGTCTATTTACTGTAACAGCTAATCGCTGAAGCTATTTACGAT
>AXCO02007412.1:0-16931 GCA_000473525.2 Anopheles melas | reverse complement strand
TGTGTGTGTGTGTGTGTGTGTGTGTGTGTGTGTGTGTGTGTGTGTGTGTGTGTGTGTGTTTCAAAATTCCACCACGTCTCAAACTGATAAAATAACACGCGCACGGTAACTGTGAAAGTGAAGACAAGAGAAAAAAAACGTATGGAACGAATCTACTGATTGGTGTCTCGGGTTTGATGCTTTCTTCACTGCCAAACAATCCGCTGATCTTATCGCAATCAATCGACTCGAGTCGGTCCAAAAATAGAAACAGGTGACTAAAAAACTGCTTGGTGTGATTATGTTGGAGATAAGTATGTTTCTCTGATTCCAAGCAACGCACTGCGCGCCCTGTTGGTTGTAAAAATATCTCAATGCCACAAAGGGGGTTTATTGTTTGAAGGTTTTCTCGACTATGGTGCTCTAAAACTCTACGAAAACTCGCTTGGGACAATCGCATGAGACAAACCTGCTTAAGGAAATCATTAAGGGTAAGAGTCGGTGAAAAGATATGTGTTATCATTTATCATCATACGATGTAACGAAACAGTTTCTTAAATGAACCCTACCTCTCGTAAATGTGTGTTTGAAACACTATGCTCGACAGTACTGTTCGCTCACTCTTTGATACAGTATTGCACAAAACTAAACCGGGTCAGCGTGCAACTCTACTGAATGCAGCAGCTAGGCGTAAGCAAATTTGTACGTTAGTACGTAAGTAGAATGCACACAACAACAAAAAAAAAAAAACAGTTTTAGTAGAACTTCTCCAAACCAACAAAAACAACCCATTGTGTTGCACTTCAGGTAAAGGTCGGGTGTGATAGTTTTTCTCATGGCGCGAAAGCTTACCTCATCCAATCAATTCATTTCCGCTGAATTGTTACATGTTGTTTTTCTTTTTTTCCTATCGCCATCCAATAGAAAGTGGTGTGTTGGTCCATTCAATTTGTTCACTGCAGTGAGGTGTAGCTTCTCCCCCGTTGGATTACGTAACATGAATGGGTTCGTTGGGTGTTGTCCGGGAACTGATTGTCAGTCTTGCCCGGAACTCGGAAAGATCGACCTTAAAGTGGAAAATGAATCGATACATAATAAAGGTACATTACCTACCGCACCCAGATGGAAGCTGGCACTAACTGCTAAAAAACACACACACATATTCTACACTGTCGCCACCAGTATATCACTCCCTGCATGCAACCGAGACTGTGTGCGTTGATTGGCACAACGCTGGCGCAACGCTCCCTCTAACCCGGATCGTTCGAACAATGGATCAAATGATCTGTGCTAAAATTATTGTTGCTCGCTTCATGTACAAGTCTTCAGGCTATAGAGGCAGTGCTTTTCTAATCTCTGGATGATCGGATTGCTTTTATGCAAAAAGCGACATACACGCATACGCAAAAGCGGTGGAATGCGAATAGAAACGAGAGCATACTATATTGGAGGTTGTAAATCTATCACCATACTTAAATATCAAACAAGGGCATATTCAGTGGTTGTTCCAGTTTCTTGCAGTATTGAGCGGCGCGTTTTGTTGTCAACCAATTTTCTACGCCGCTGAGTATGGACAATAGCATTCCTTGATGAAAATCACGCTTATACGAGCTACAAATGCCAGTATGACAAAGTGATCATTGTCTAATAGGAAATTAGACGTCATTGGCAGCGAGATTTATGAGCTAGAAATGTTCGGATGATATTGCTGCATTGGTTTTTACATAAAATTAGCTTTAATTTAATTATCTGCCAGCAAAGCGCATATTTACAAATGTGTTGTACTATTTTCTTATTTCTTTCAGCATAGTTAATACCGTGTAACGTTTCGAATGACATCGGTAGTGCGAAAGCCGCTCACCGCCAGCCAGATGCAAAATAGACATCAATACCCGTCGCTTCACCCCGATCCTTCCCAATCCAAGACCAAACCCTGCCACTAGGAAGGATTATCACATTCCCATCAAACGTAGCGACAACATTAGTGTATCAAAGACGAGAATCCAAAGATAGCGTGGAAAATACAAATATTAGCAACAGTAGTAGTAGCAATAGTTATCGTAGTAGTAGTAGTAGTAAGCAGTCTGCCTGCAAACAACATTCCATTACAAAATAGAGTTTTCGTGCAACGCTTACGGTTGCACTAATCATATACTACAGTAGAAATTTCAATTCACGCACGAGGGGGTGTTCCCGGAGGAGCACCATTGAATATTCCACATTTCTACGTTGTGACCGGAGTACGAAAAGCAGTGTTTAAATGCTTGGAGGTAAGTGTTACATCTTGTCTCACGCGTGTTTGCTTCGCATTGAAGCTTGTTTTACAATAAACTACTGTAAAGATAGATTGTGAGTACGAAGTCGTTGCGAATATAAAATGTTTAACATTTAACATAACGACTTCCCAGTTTACGTTTTAATATCAGCTAAAGAGTCTAGAAAAGGAAAATAATACCTGATGCAAAGAAACCATGATGTGCGTGATGCGATGCGTAATGATATATTCGATATATCGTAGTTCATTATTGTAAGATTTCGCTTTCCAAGCCTACACAAGAGAAAGGAACATGTACAAGACTACGTCGCGATAGTTGCGATTGAACATTCTTCACATGAGTAGAGTAGCATGTGCCCCAGTGAGGAAAGGTTTGGTTTTTTGTTACAGCTGTACTTCAAGTTTTGTTGTTTTTTATACCCCTGTGCTATGAGGGGGAGGCAGCTTGTTCTATTCCGTGCGAATGATCTTTATCCCCTCCAGTACGCCATGGGGTATTATAATGACAGTATAGTAACTACTAGTAACACACATACACAACGGACAAAAACGGCAAAGCAAAAAAGCCATCAACTATTTCTATATCCCCGGTCCTGTTTCAGACACGCTCTACCACCACCCACTCCTCTGTGCAGGGTTACTCCAGTAAAACGTCGAAACGAAACATGAAAAAATGTGCGCTTTTCGCGCTAGCTTCCCACCAAACCCCACCAATACGTCACCATTTGTGCCTGCGTCCGTCCGTCCCGCTACTAGGTCAGGTTCCAATCGTTGAGTTTTGTAATCTTAGTTTCCTTTCTCTTTTCCATTGCGACCCCCCCCTCCTTGCATCTAACCACTGTTCTCACCTCAGCTCCCATCTGAGTTGGTCCACTGTTTTATTACAAACACACGTTTCGTAAAAGCCACGCGCAAGTTCGCCTTTTTGCTTTTCTCGCGCCAACTGACGATCCGGCAACGATCGAAGCGAACGCTTGCTTTGTAGTAGTAGTAGCAGCAGTAGTAGTAGTAGGCTACTTACTCACTCTTTGGTAGGGCTGCTGCTGAAAGCGCTCGGGGTACTGCGATTTGTTAAGGTTCGTAAGAACCTCTCTGTCTCTCTACCTCCTTTCTCATTGGAGATATGCTTATCTCATTCCAACAGAATAACTTTCGCGCCCGGTACTCAACGGAACGACACTTATAAGACATTCTATTGGCAAAGGTGAAAACCAAGCCACCCTACCTTTGTGATTTGCACACCACCCTCCCTCCCCCCTTCTTTACCTTCCCCTCCCTCAACTCTCTGCGAGCGTTAGATAATCTGATGAAGCTATTTACTGTCTCCTGTTCCTCCCATACACCCCGCACCTAGTGGGTTACTCCAATCTGGGCAAAATTGTTTGTTTTTGTATTTTTTTTAAACAGTTAAAGTTCTAGTCGATTTGAGCTCATAAACCACCTGTTATTTATACTATCGGATTTCGCAAGAGGCTTGAAGAATGTTGAACGTTTGAACATGATTGTATGTAAAAGAGATGACAAGCACTTTTCGTTGAGTACTGTGAGCGATCCATCGACGAAATTTCGTGCACTTCCGGTGGCTTTCGTTCACTGTCTTAAAGTTTGTATACGATGTGAGTATGAATCAGAAAGCGGTGTTTTTTGTGCCGACTTCGCAAACTGAAACGAATAAAATGTAATACATTTTGCTGGTCTAAAAATCAAAACAACACCGGAAGTGCAGCGTTGAAGTTATTTTCCATGCTGTCTCGTGTAGAATGGCGCCTTCCTGTGCCGGTTGTCTCACCGCGCACGCAACGTTCACCGAAAGTTGGAAATGTGTTGTTATTTCCTATCATCTGCTTGTGCATCTTGCTATGCCGTTGGAACCATTCCGCCTACAAACACCCAATCTAATAGCGAATGAGATTGATAACCACTTTCGGCAATGAAAGCGATCATTGTAGACTGGTGATTAAAATTTATAACATCGGTATTGGAGTTTTCCGTTATTGTTGTGTAGCTGTAGTGCACAGGAAAAGACGCGCCAACTATTTGTTGTTCCTATCAACCAAGACAGTGCTTTCCTCTAAAGGCAGCGTAGAGGTAGCAATGAAATTTTAGCCGTTGGGCGTATTTATTTATTATTATTCTGGAATGATAAGTTTATTATTGAATGGACTAGTTGAACATTTCAGATTACAAGTTTTCAAACACATGTTGTTATTCATTACCCAATCCCC
Organism: Anopheles melas; assembly: GCA_000473525.2. Classification (NCBI taxonomy): domain Eukaryota; kingdom Metazoa; phylum Arthropoda; class Insecta; order Diptera; family Culicidae; genus Anopheles; species Anopheles melas. The sequence goes on along the minus strand of AXCO02007412.1, from coordinate 12,452 downwards.
ATTATTCCCATCGAATTTAAGATCAACTCAACTCAACTTAACACTCAACTAGAAATGATACTTATACCTTGGTTAACACTAGAACCGCCGGACTTTTCAACCTTACTAAAACCGCCATATGGGGCAATTTTGTCCCATTCGTTATGTGTACATATTTAGACATGTTTATTATTTCTTAAGGGTTTCATGTGGCAAAATAATTAATAAACTTCATAATTGGGTATAATAAATCTTTATAAGGGACACTCAGACGAACCAGTGCTACTAATAAAATTGCGCTAGAGTGTACGGTAGAATGCTTTTATAGACTAGCCGATTGAATATAGCGAAAACATAAGCACGTAGTAAGCAAGAGTAAAAGCACGTATGTAGTTGAATACTTTCGCGCACTTTTATTGTTCTATTCGTATTGACATGCCTTGTCACGAAAACGCGTACACGCCAGTGCTGCCAGACTTGCAGAAGTACATAATTTTGCTTATGGGAAAAAAATGTCCCATATGGCGGTTTTAGGTTGAAAATTATTTTTTAATTACCATATGAGATACAATTTTGTTTATAGGTGCATTCAAAAAATCGTTAAAAATAAATAAAATTCAGAAATGTTTAATGAGTTGTCACGATGGCAAGCGGAATAACACACCTTTCTCGAATACGATGGGACAAAAAAGTCCCATCGGCGGTTCTAGTGTTAACTGCATTCACCTATCTCTTGATGAATAATACAGAATTTTTCACCATTTTGTGAACAAAAACAGATTTATCTACAAGCCCCGTATATTCACGAATTTTTCTCATTGCGAGCAAATAGTAAATCGGTTTAAAATGTATGGCGCAAACTTTTGAGATGAAACTTTTCGTTTCATGGTTCATGTAAAGTTTGTGGAAAATAATATCAGTAATATCAGAAATAATGGAAAATAAAATAATAAATAGTCAAACTTTACTAAATCAGAATTTAAATTGTTATATTGCAAATCCTACAGTTTATCCACAATTTTATGAAACATGAATGTATCTATAATGTGATATTATATTTTGTAATAGATGCAATACATATATGAAGGAATGAAGGAAACTGTGCGCTTTTCTTATTTCAGTAACATTATGCTTGCTCTAGTCGGTGTGCTGAATTATACAGCACCATCCATTATGCTCTTCCTCTTGGTTTGTGTCTTAATTTCTCTCTGTTGTCCTTCTGCTTCTATAGGCTCTCATTCTTTGTCATATGTCTTTTCCGACCTTCTTTTTGTTTCGCTCTTCGTTGACTAGTTGACATGGTTCTCGGGGCTTTTTTATCGTCTTTTTTATTTTTGCAAATGTTCAACTTTTACTTTCATTTCATAAAACCGGTTTTAGGTAGCTAGTTGGTTTGTTGTTTATACATTACTTTTCATTTCTCTCTTGCAGTAACATTCACGCAATATGCTACGAGCTAGTTTTCTACGTTTACCTTCAAGAAGTGGTTTCATTGAATTGTTTTTTTTTGCGTTACATACACACTTACGAGTTATTTTTATATCATGTACACAATTTCTTAATATGTACCATAAAAGACAATATTAACATTCAGCCCCTAGTATACGCAAGGTATTTAGAACATGAAAAGTAACAAAGTTGAATCTTTCCCGTTCTGCAAGTGTCACATCGCAATTATCAACCACCAAAGATCGTTTTACATACTACATCTAAACGAGCGAGTGCGTGTATGTGTGTGATGTCGTTTAATTTGCATAGCAATACTAACCTGGATTGTTTTCAACCTGTTGCCCGGCACTTTTGCGGTGAACCCTTGACTGCGCTTCCCAATGTGTGTAGTGCAGCTTGATCCCTTTGTTCTACTCCTCCGGTGTGAGGTATGTGAATCATATTCACACACCATTTTATCGATGAAGTCATTCGTAGGAATTGGAAAGGCTGTTCCGGTTTCTGGCTAGCGTTCCAGTTTAGAAGCAATTTTGTCGTCCACGCCTCATAACTTGCCATGCGCCTCCATTGTATTAGGTCCTAATTGCATCACGTTTTGCCTTCGCATGAGACGCTTTGCGCGAATTTCTGATGAATATTTTTAAAAGGAAGCAAGAAGAGGAGAGGTTTCGATCAAACGTCACTTGAAATGATCATCCATTAGACACCTAGCAATGCTACCGTAATGGCATAGCGATCGCCCTGCAACTTAGCTAAATAAAACTGTAAACCTCGCATCAATTCTAATGATGGGAATATGAGTGTGATTACAGCGATGGCGTAATCAACGGTGCAATGTGTAGATTTTCTGTCACTCTCTGTCTCAGCTTTCCCCTAACACTTTCCGCCAACCAAGCGTGCAATGTCTCATTGTCAGTTTCTGTCGTGAGTGAAAGGCTGAGCAAATACGATGAGAATGTGCATTTGAAGCCAGTTGGTGGATTTGAAGCCAGCGAATATGGTGAGTATTCGATCGGAATAAAGCTTAGGAAAATCTGGAAGAAGTGAACTGAGTACCTTATTTACAGATGTGATGGTATATATCATTTTCACAAGAACACAGTAAATCACGTAAAATCAAAAAACAAAAAACATAAACATACGTGAAGTAACAAAATGCAGTGACTTAATTTTACGCCTAACGCTGCCGAAAGCTAAAATACGGCAATGACGAAACAGTTTTTCGAATGTAAACAGTCGAATTTGTTTTGAGCTAAATTGTAGGAATGTAGGCAGCATTTACCATTATCGCATTTGCAAGCACTATGCATCGTTCCAAACAACTCTTGCCCGTTTAGCAACACCTTGTTTGTAGTGTGAGTCAACCGTGCTTTAGTCGCCTGTATGGCACACCGTACCTTTCTAATGTTCACCCTTCGACACTCCGTTTGCCGTTGCTTTAGAACGCGAATAGCAGAACGATAATTATTTCGCGGCAGCTTTGCACTTGGCACCGGCAATCAAACCGGCCAACCCGTTTTACAGGTGAACGCTGATGCATGTAGCAGAAATGAGCTACCAGGCATTGGGGAACCATTGATTCTATAAGGGACTTTCATTGAACGTCAAGAAAATGTCTTATCAAAATACGTATTTTAGTACAATTTATCTTTAAATTAAAGCTAGACCGAAAATGGTGAAAGTGTGCGATATCCCTAGGGCAACACGATAAGCATGTTTTGCATGGCAGGTGATATAATGACACAACGATTGCAGCTTCACTGATGTTATTGTTACTCGTCGCACAATGTTACGTAACACAAGATACTCCCGGGAACACAGGCGTGCAATGCGCCATTGAACAAACGGTGTATCTCGTTGTGCCCTAGGTGCATGTGCTCGATCGTCGCGTTCCCACGTGTTTCACAAGCGGCGCGCGTTTCCAAGAGCGAAAGAAGAGTGCCGCTGCTTTGACGAAGGGAACCACCGGCTGGAGGCCGAAGCGGGCATCAGGTTGGATGGATGAAACGGAATACCGAACGGGGCAGGGTGGTGGTTAGGTGTTGCTGATGTTGCCATCAGTGCGGTAGTGGGTTGGTCCTCCTACGAACCCAAACCAATGCCTAATGGGTGTACTTTTGACGTATTTGTTGTGTACCCCGCTAATGCACCACCCAGCCCTTGGCAGTCACCCCCGCCCCCTCCCCCCCCTTCCCCCCTTCCCCACCTTGCGTTCTTGATACGCAATGTTTTTGTTGCTGCTTTTTCGATCTGAGCGGGTTGTTTTTCTTTTTTCCTCCTTCACACCCTCCCGGCGGAGGAGGCCCCCTTGCAAGTGACCTCTCGCTCTCCGTGCAAAATTTGAATTCCCTTTTTTTACCTACCCCTATTCCATGGCGGTGCCAGCTGCTGCATGCTGCTGCTGGGTGATGTGTACCCCCTGCAGCCAGCCACTCCTATATAATGCTGGAGATATATGATGCGGGCAGCAGCAGCAGCAGCAGCAGTGTGGAAGGAAAGATCCAATTTTAGTCATTGCTACCCGCGGCGTGATTGCGCTTCGATGCAATCCAATAGGTAGCGAGCGAGTTGCTCGATTCGCGCTCGTTTAGGAAAAGGGTATGAGATTCTAATTCCATTTTTTCCGCCGTGTTCTTTCAAGTGGTGGCAGCGTTTTCCCCGCGCACAACCCTAGTTAGGAAACGAACGAAGAAGGAGGGGAGTCGATCGTTTTTAAACGCGGCAAAACAGAACCAGGACCTTCGCATAGGTGTAGTGTGTGTGCCGGGGTGGGTGGATTGAGATGAGATGCAAAACACAATTGCATTCGTAATCCGGACCGAAGGCGGCGAAACACGATTTTCGATGCGCAACAGCGATATTGAGAAAAAGGCGATGTGATGTGAGTGGCCCCAGCTAAATTGACCGTTCAATGAGTTTTGCAAATGACGGAAGACGCGCGTTTGTGTTGGCTAGCAGCAGCAGACTGTGTTGTGCGTGTACCGCCTTGCTTCATTAGAATTGCGTATCTTTTGCGAGAGCGCGTTCTCCGTGCGCACTGATGACAGCTGTGCGTTTGCGTTCGCCTACCAGACGCTTCAAATGATCGACAGCGTGCTGTTTCGAAGTTTTTATTTGGCGGTACCGATCGACCGATATTTGGATATTCTTCTCATTCTGTTGACAACGGCAGAGATTCACTAAGGATGCACCTTAGATATCTTACGAACATGATGCATTAATGGACAAGTACATACGGAGAGAACAAACAAACAAACGGGGCCCGATGTATGTAAACTGATTTACTTCCTGGCAAGAACCTTTTTCTTGTGTATAAAAACTCTCCATGGGCAACCTTATTTTCACCTTCTGCAGAGAGCAAAAATCGGAGCAGACGATAGCAATAAAAAAACTCTACGCGCTAACTCCCCTCCCCTTCACCTCTTCGTCTTCGATTCGTCTCCTCCTGCTGCACCAAAAAAAGCAAAAACCGGGCCAAGTCTCCTTCGACGCCTTCCTTCCTCTGTGTGCATGTGCTGAATTAAAGAAATGTCAGTGGATGGTAAACCGGTTCCGCAACATGCGGTCAGTCTTAAGAAGTGCCTTTTTCCCTCTTTCTGCATTCTCGATCGTCCGCGCGCGCCGTTCGAGAACGAAGCCACCGGGAAAAGCGGCCAAAAGCGATGGATAGGGTTGCGAAAGCAAACGAAAAGAAAAGGAAAAAGTCCAGACACACGGCAGGCTGTGGAATGGAGAGTGAAATAATCGCTGAGAGGTAATCTCTCCGCATCTACGCGAGCGCAACGGGAAGCGATAAGTAAGCAGCGGCAAAGAAGGAACCAGGGATGGAAAACGGATTTGAATAGTAGATTGCGGCAAATGCGTGTCTCTATGTGTTTGTGTGTGTGTGTGTGTTTCGCGAAGAACAGTGCCCGCCACACCATTCGGCGGGGAGAGAAGAACATGCGAAAAAGATGTGTACACACCGCGTCGTGCAAGGGGTGTGTGTGGTCAGGGGCGAAAGCAGCGGCTCGGCGGAGGTCTGCGTCTAAGTCGTGCAAAGAAGAACTGCTGTCTGAGCCGCGCTGCCCAAGTGTCTTTTTTTTCTTATTCGCCGTTTGGTGCACTCCGAACCAAAAGAAAGAGGCGATAAAGAAGTAGCAGTGAAACAAGAGAATGTGTGACCTTGAAAAGTCGGTGCAAACCGTGAAAGTCTGGCGGAGCGGCGGATCAACTTGATGTGCTGTGTTGGTGGTGCTGTGGTGGTGGTGGTGGTGGTGGTGGTGGTGAGGTGGTGGTTGGGCTTGTGCAACAATCTCACATGTTGCTCACACGAAACGCGCAGAGTTGCGACAGGGTAGGGTTTCCTGTCTGCTTGTGATCCAACACGTACGCACACACAAACACACACACACGTTCGGTTTCGGGAAGCGCAGAACAGAAGATGAAGCAAATGGGTGCATTTGGGGGTTGGCTATAATTTTCTTGCCACCGATTTTGTTTCTCTCGCCGATTTCGGTTTTGCCGTGCATTTCCATTTACGGCCGGCGAAAAAAGAAGAAAAGAAATATGCTGCTTTCGGTATGTAAATACGGAATGATTTCTTTAACATACGGCCCTTTCACCTCGATCAGAAACGTTTTCTGGACAATACCAAAAAGAAGATAGTTATGTAGCGGAGAATGAACGCTTATTTGAACGTGGCGGCCTTCTAGCAGCAGCCTCGTTTGCTCTCTGCACAGTTCTAATCAACCTCCAAAGCGCCCACCCGTCGTGCAAAAGCGTCCATTCGTGTGATTCATGGAACGAGGATGTGTTCCTGCCATCATTAATGGCTGCTGCGCGAGGCTAAATGGTGGAGGGTCTATGTGATGGCGTATGTACGTCTACGAACGTGCATGTGTGTGTGCGCGCGCGCGAGTTGTTTTGCATCACCTTTCGCGCAATTTACACCCCCCAATACACACCCCGATCGGCGAACTGCGCTGGCACTGTGCTGTGGGCTGCTTGACAGTGTGTTAGTTAAATTTAAATCATTAGAACACCAGGGTTTCTCCAATCTAAGCGCAAGGAATGCGTCGTTGCATGTGACGGGAAAGGAGGGTAAATAAAAGGACGGCTACTGTGATGACGAGGCGCGCGGCACAACAGACAGGAACGCTGAAACACAGTAGAAGCGGAGCAAAGAGAAAGATGATCGTGTGTGTAATGAACGCATATAAACCGGTTAATAGGTTACCGCAGGGTTGACATCCATTTACCGCTGGCACACCACTTCACCCTCCCACCATCAACATCCTTCTCCTCCTGTTCCCTAATCCGCGCACGAACCTGAGAACAGTATAGCATGTATGTGTGCCAGGCAGGATTCTATTATAACGCGGATTTGTACTGCGTGTGCGTGTGTGTGTTGGTAAGCCGGCATATTCATGTGTGTTGCAGAAAGTGTGCGAATAAATCATACCCCAAAATATAATCAAAGAGGAAATCAGATTATGCACCGCTACGGAAAGAGAGAGAAAGAAAAAAAAGAGAAAGAGAGAGAGAGAGAGAGCGAGAGAGAGAGATAGAGAGAGAGAGAGAGCGAGAGAAGAGAAGAAAGGCAGAAATGTGAAAAAGGCACACACAAACATGAGAACATACGCAGCTAAAGTAAAAGCAAACTTTTTTAGCCTACTGAGCCTGAACGGTCCATGGTGTCGGGATGGTGGTGGTGGTGGTGACTAGCCTTCGATGGAAAGTATTTCCTTTCTCGCTATCCTGTCTGGCGTACGAGACGAGACGCGCTCTCCCTGTTCGTGGCTTGCAAATCGTTTGTTCGATAGCAGGGACGAGAGCAGCGAGTGACCTTGAACGATTCCTCTCGCAAAACGGATTGTGAACGACTTTTTATTAACTTACAGAGGGTTTTTTTTTGTAGATTTTGGACTCACTACCGCATAAACACGTTTTAACGATTTTGATTTTTGGAAGTAATTCCAAGAAAAGAATGGGACAGTTTATTGCAACAATGGGCCAAAATCGAATTCTACATTTTTGTGGGCTAAATTTGGCCTGCAAATAAGGTGCATTTGATATGGGCAGTTCGTTCACCTTCTCGACAAAATGCACCGCACGGCTTTGCGAATTGTTTGTCTACGGAGTTCATCAATTGTTGATGTGTGAATTATCATAATAGAACACGCTAATGAGAGTGGAATGTTCTTCTTCCTTTCTTTCTTGTTGCTACTCTTGCTCTCTTTCCCGTACAAAGGCTGGGTGTGTTGCATCTGCAATTTAAGATTTGTTGCATTTTTGGAAGCTAGTATTTTTGTTGGTTTGTGTTGTGCATTTCATCGCGGCGATCGCGGAAAAAAGAGAAAAGATCCAACACGAACTCCCGATGTGAGTCAAGCAAGATTTTCGGATGAATAATTACGCAAAGGTAAAAAGAAGGTAAGGCATTTGCGGCTGCTGCTGGCCTGTGTCTGGAGCTGGAATACTGCAGACATTTGGACAAGACAGTGTGGTGTGTTGGGGGTCCATCCAGCTGAAGAGGATGGTGGGAGACTTCAATTTTGGGGCGCTGTTCGGGCGCAAAGATCGGGGAAGAACACTCTCCTGCGCGCTATTTGTTGTGTATATCGTTCGTCTCGCTTCAAAGCATTTCCTCTCTTGGTGCTGCTGCTGCTGACCTTGGACTTGACTCACTACGCGCTCCCCGCTGCTCTACGGGTGCTGCGCTACGGCAGCAACATACTTATTGTGTGTGTGTCGCCATGTACGCAAGCACGTATGTGTGCGACATTCGACGCTGTTCCTTTCGGTTGATGTTCAAACAATGATCGCGATGAGATGCGGAGGCTGACAACAGGCTGTGCGCGGCTTTATGCGGCCGTCCTTCTTTCTTTCCTTTCTCGTCGCTCGTTCTGTGCGCTATCTTTCCCTTTCCCTTTCGAGCGTTGTTAACACTATGGAAAGCGCTTGCGCAGCCCCGGTCCGAAGGTTAACTAATTAATACCGGACTCCGGAGGTTCGATAACAGGCCTATAGAGAAGGAAATCCCTCCACCGACGTGGATGGACCCAGTTGGATCAGTACCTGTGCAGAAACAGAATTAATCCGACGTCCTTTACGCTACACTGCCGATATTGCCATCGAATGGTGACAGTTTCACTGACGAGTTGGTGCCGCGACGAGCGTGCGTGAGGGTTGAGTGATTATAGAGTGACTTTCGAATTTACGTACCACGAGAGAGAGAGGGAGAGAGAGAGAGAGAGAGAGAGAGAGAGAGAGAGAGAGAGAGAGAGAGAGAGAGAGAGAGAGAGAGAGAGACCCACACGGACGTGCGTGCGTTACAACACCGGCATGAACGAAGGCGAAGGACAAGCGTGTCACGAAGGCAAATCGAACGCGCGTGTCCACCGCAGCGCTCCCTTGCGATCACAAACGTACATACATACGCACAACAGACAGAGGATGGTGTGTGCGCGAGCGCGCGCGCGTTTTGTCAAGTTTCACGGTCACCGTACAACAAACCGCGATCGAAGCTTTTCGGGGGAGGGGGGCTAGTCGCGTTTTCACCATTTTGGAAACGAATGGCCCAACCCGAATGGTGGGACCATTGCGGGTGAGATAGATAGGTGGGATCGTAAGGGGAAGGGTCCCCTCCCCTCCCCCCGCCACCCCACCTTCCTTCCTTCAAAACGCGATAAAACGAGTACCAACGGAAGGCCAATGCCGCGGGTGTGCAATCCCCATGACCATGAGTGGAATGTGATTTTGAGTATGTGTGTGACATTCATAAATTTGCTTTTCTCATGTGCAAAATTCGTCCATGGAGCGAATTTGAAAGGCCACCGTAATGGCAACGAACCGTAATCGAATCTGCACACACACACACACACACTTGCTCCACCCGTAACACACTAGTCATCGAACCCCCCATTGCATAATGAACTTCGAAGGCGCTTGACCTCAAGTCCTTCGGGATGACAAAAACGTGTCCGCTTCTCTGTGTAAAAAATGGCCTTTCCTATGTTTGAATATTAATGGGGTAAGTCCGAAAAAAAACAATACCCCCTGCTTTCGTGCAGTTTGCCTTGGATGATGCACCAAGATAGTATTGTTTCTTTTTTTTTGTTCTAATGCCATCGAACGATGACTATTTAGGAACACTATTCGCCGTACAGTTTGCAACTTCGTTGTTTCGTTTTGCTGTGAGGTATCGTTTTGTAATACTTTCCAATGCACTCGTGCGCCAAGAAAGTGCTACGCGTGCGCAACGTTTTTCGATGGTAATTGCGAGGAGCAGTGTGGGGAATAAATGAAGCTCTTTGAAACGCTCAAATGCAATGGAAGATATCACATGGTGTGGTTGTTGTGCACGGCGCATCAGAGTAGAACAAATATACATACGCATACGTACATTGTGGTGTGGCTATTCACAATGCTCTACTGCATCAGAAGTAGATTTCAACGAGCCAATGTGCAGGAAGCTTTCGATTGCGTTTGCGGCCCTAAACGGCTATTTTGTAGTGATCGAAAGTGAAAATGTTTTGATAGCTCACAAAATACTCATATATTTTATTTCTTCACTATATGGAATGTTTTCCGAAATAAATGATTACATTTTTTTTGTCATTTTGTCGCTGACATCATGTGCTACAAATGAAACGTTACATAATTTTAAAATACTGTTGTATGTATTTTAGTACAAATATTTGAGCATTTTTCTTTTCATATACCCATACTAAATCGCACTTTATGAATGGGCACCCTTTTATCACTCTGCAGCACCCTTCTTGGACAAATCCAATTGGAATTTCCAACTGAGACTGTCTGAGTAGTAGTGATGGGAAAAATTAAGATTTCGTCGGAATCGATTCCGGCTAGCTCCGAAGTTTTCGAATCGATTGTCGGCTCTGACATCGGAATTGACTCCGAAATCAGAATTGGCTTCGAAATGGAGTCGGTTTCGGCATCTTCATAGGAATAGGCGTTTGGGTCCAATGATGCTACGTGTTGATAGCGACAAAGAATCAAAAGTTACTTGTAAATGATCTATTCACATGGAGATATCCGGACTTATTTCGCTTCCCATACTCCTTATTTCAATTCAAAAACTAATTCTCATTCTGGAGCTAACTCCATTTCTGGAGTCAAACCTGATTCCGGTAGCGGAGCCAATTGCGATTCCCAGGTCGATTCCAATTCCGGAGACGATTCGGATTCAGGAATTGATTCCAGAACTCCGGAATCGGCTCCGGAACCAACTCTAGAATTGGCTCCGGAACCAACTCCGGAATCGGCTCCGGAATCGACTCCGGAATCGGAATCGATTCCAGCATCGGAATCAGCTTCGGAATTGATTCCGAACACGGAATTGGAATCGGGTAGGTCCTATTCCGAGCTCCCACCACTACTGAGTAGGGCTCTAATGTGCCCAATTCGCATAACATAAAGTTAATTTCCCCTTGGGAAGCGTCAAAAAAGTGTCCCAAAATTATGAGAACTCCTCAAAACCCCTGTATCCCTGTAACTGTAACTCCTCAAAACCCCTGTATAATTGTAAGGCAAAAATACACAGGCGCTATAACAGTAGCATAAGAGATTGTGTATTAAAGTTATCCCAATCTTAATCTTTATAAAAACGCATGCAAAATACTATAAAAGATTCTGGAAACTGCAACTCTAAATAGTTTTTCCCCCTTTTTTCTTAATATTCTTACACTACAGTTAGAATGCTGATGCTGCACTATAGCAAACACGGCGAGTGCATACTCCAGGAAATTGGTGCAGCATTTCGCGGAGAGCATGCGACGGATCTGCTACTCATCTGTGATGGCAAGGAGACTGTGCGAGCACACAAGTTGGTACTGGCGGCTGCCAGTCCACTCATACGGTATGCAACGCGGGCGGGCAACTGCTGCGGGCAAATAGGAGGGCTTTCTTCTAAATAATTATTTTTGTTGCTTCTGTATTGTACCGTGCAGAATGATTTTGGAAGAGACTCCGATGCTGGAGGGCGAAACCACCGTTTACTTCCCGGATGTGCAGGTGTGTTACTTCCGGCTGCTGCTCGACTTCCTGTACTCCGGGCAAGTGTACGTGCCCGCAAACGAGGTGCACCACCTGCAAGATCTCTTAGCGTTACTACAAATTAAGCCCAGCATCTGGAAAAACTCCGACTGCTCCAACGACAGTGGTAAGTGGTGGTGTTCAAGGTGGCGGACATGTTGCCGCACTAAGGCGCTAATGCACTAAGGCTCTATTCTAACTGGTAAGTTTTTTTCGCCCGTGTTTCTAGAATCGCAAAAGTCAGAACCCTTGGTAGATATCAACCGGAATGAGGGTATCGGAGCACTGGATCATCGCCGGAGGCGCACAAAGAGCCAGGATCATTCGGGTTCGCGCGACGCCAGTCCAGCCAGCCGAAGGATAAACGTTAAACGAGAGCATCATTCTGCGGGCAGCTCGGAGGATGGTGGTGACCGTGAAGATACCGATTACATGGACGAGGTCGACGAAGCGATCATCAAGAGCAACAACAACTTGCAGCAAATCAATCGGCACGACGAAGATGACGGTGGCGGAAGTGCAACCGGTGGGGGTGGGAGTGGTATCGCGGGCGACGAAGCGGGTAGTACTGCCGGGGAGGCAAGGAGTGAATCGAGCAGCAGTCGTGGGGGTGATGTGACGGTTGAAGCTTCCCGCTCGTCGAACGTCGATCGGCGAACTCCCTCGGCAAGGCACAGCGGTGAAGGCAGTGGCTGTGATCCCGATCCGGAAGATGACGAAGATTTTGAGCTGGACGTGGAAGACCGCGACATGATGGACGATGGGGCACGCGCTGAGGCGATCAGTCGAACGCCCAACAGTGCCGGTGGCAGTGATACGTTGCGCAGTCGAAGACGCAGCTCGTCCGATCCCGTCAATCTGTCCATCGTAAAGCAGCAGCAGCAGCAGCAGCAACAGGATGGAGATTCAGATGACGCAAACATCGATGTCGAAACGATAGGCAATGCACCGACGAAGGTAAATGAGTGAGGATACATATTTTAGTT
>AXCO02007411.1:0-14796 GCA_000473525.2 Anopheles melas | reverse complement strand
CGTTTTGTTCGCGAGTGAGGGGAAAGGACGGTTTGCATTTAGTTGGAGGGAAGGATACTTAGTCGCGCGCTAGTCGTTCTGAAGCGGGGGCGCTATTTTCTCGGCAGGATTGATGTTTTAGTTTTGCATTTTGGTGTGTGCAGGGTGTTCGTGTACGCTATGCATTGGCTAAACATTAAGATGGAGCAGTTGGCTAACTTTGCAGGTCATTGTCAGGGGCTGGCAAATAGCATGAAATGTTGAAATATTTGTTTGCGTTAGAAAAAAAAACAAACAATATTTTTCTGTATTCAATAACGAGTTTGATCAAGATTAGGAGCTAGTGATGTCAATCATGCTTCATATCGTTTTCGACTCTTTCTTGTTTCTATAAACAATTTTTATTTAATTATTTTCTGTTGTTCGCACATTTAACATTGTGCTTGAAATGCGCTATGTCCTTTAAGGTCTAAATAAAAACTATATTTCTCTAGTTATGCCTATAACTATCTATTACATTTCCTATACCTTGCATGTTTGCCCTTCATTCAGTCTTTGTTAGCGGCCAATTACGTTGTCGGGTTTTCCAAGTCATTTTCGAATGTAAACGTTGTTATTCGTGGCATGCGAGATGTTAATTCACAGCAATCTGTTATTTCATTTCCATCATCATAATTTTTAAAATCTTCAGCATGACGTTCAACACGTCTCAAGCTAGATTGTGCTTGACGGTTCTTTGTGATGTGTTAAAAATCATGTGTTGAAGCTGAAATTTCATTTTGAATCAAATACACCATTACTCAAAACTTTTTTTTATTGAGCAAACTGTTTCATTTTATTAAATGTTTTGTATAAAATAAACCAAATTGAAACGTGTGGAAATGCGTCTCCTATCACTACACCTTTGTCTCATTACAGGGTTTTCCAAGCCAGTTTCGAATGTAAACATTGTTATTCACCGCATGCAAAATGTTGTTCTACATCGATCTGACATTTCATTTCCATCATGATAATTTTTAAAATCTACTGTATGAGTTTCAACACGTCTCTAGCTGGGTTGAGTTTCACAATTGGAATTGCAATTTATTATGTAATAGATATTCATTATGCGAGCAGCTCCAATTCTGGTGGTTATATTTCACTTTAACAGCCGAGATTTATTACGCCTGTCGTGTAGTTCTTCTCTGTTGAACTGAAGGATTAAACACATTATATGAGCAGCTCCAAATTTGCTGTAAAGAGTGATGGAAAAATGCTTCGCCTGCCACAGAAAGCAAAAAACCTCATTTAATCACCTAAAGCAGATCATACGTTGTTGTTAGCAGTTCATACATTGAGTTAAAAGCATAAAGTGTCATGCACAATATTTCAATCTTTCGCCGTACATTTCCTAACATCAGCACAGCTTGCCCATCCCTGCTCGAAATCGGTCACGTGTGGACAGAAGAGCAAGATCGACGAGCTTTGGTAGCTTATCGGGGGGGTATTCATCATGATGCATTACGGTTCGTGGGTTGGCGGTAGTTGTAACTCGATCCTTCGACCCGAGCACAATGCCACCGGGGACCGGGGGTTTGTATCGTTTATTTGCTGCAAGGTGGTGTGCTAAACGCGCTCTGTGTGCGTGTGTGTGTATGTATATTGAAGGTATCCCAAAAGAAATTGCGGCGTCACGAAAAAAAAGAAAAGAAATGGAAAACGAAATGTTAAAAGATCTGGAAGGTAAATCATTCTTTTTCGGACGTCCCACGTGTGTGTGTTGAGCCCCACCCGTTTGGGCTAGTCGTTTCGGTCACGAACCCTGACACTCTGCGAGGGTTAGTGTACCCTTTTTTTTGTTGGTCACACTGTGTATGAATGTTCACCTGTGACCCCGTGTGTTCGTCGTGCAAAATTATTTGAGGAAAGGCAACCGAGTGGCACAGAATGGGTTGCAGATGGGAGGAGCGGTTGCTTCTCACTAACGAACAAATTTGGCTAAATAATAATACAAAAAAGTTTGGTTTTTCATTTCATTCCCCTTTTTTTGTGTGAGCCCCGTTGCGCCGAACGATGTGTGTTGCTCTGGCAACGTTCGTTAGAGTGGTTTTTTTTCCTTCTCGCTTCTTCTCGCTTCGTGTGCAGTTCCGTTTGCAAAGCACATTCTATTCCGTGTCGTCCAAAATCGTCCTTACCAAGAAAACCACTCGCTCTCTATAAAGGAAGGCAAAAGAAGCAACTTATTTTAATAGGAATTTGCCCACTCACACCCAGCAGTGTAGAGGGAACGTGAAGGGATGCTGTAGATGCCTACGACACTGGTGTGTGCAGCAGTCAAACTGCGAAACACTCTGTTCAGCAAGCAAACGGAAAAATCCGCGGGACACCGACACTGGCCCACGGTCTCTAAAAGCCTTCACCTCGCTTCTCTCTTTCTTTTGCTGGTGCTGCAATAGCCATTTTTTTTTGCGTGCGCTATTTCCTTTTTTTGTCCGGCTGCGTTTGGTTGTTGTTAATCCTTCTCACCTTTAGAATACCGCCAGTCGCTCGAGAAGAAGATGTGTCCTGGTGGGTCGGCCAGATTGAAAATGGCTGAAGAGATGGAAAAAGGATCAGCAGACGATGAAAGGATAAAGTTAATTTGAGTGGTACAAAAGCGCCCGCGAGACACTTTCCCCGAATGCCCCTGTCAAGAATGGAGTGAAGGGTGAATGGACAACCCACATCGTGTAGCGGTAGGGACAGGAGGCCGTTCCGTCGACAGTTTGCGGCCGAACAGTGCCACCCGGCACGGTGTGTCGTCTGCTACGGAAGGGTGGCCCGAGGCCAAGTTTATGAAAGTGAGAGTTAAAAAATATCTTGCAAAAGCTCTGTATGCCAAAAACAAAAAATGCACTAGCTTTGTGGAGAGGAAGAAGTTGAAGGTGCGAGAAAGACAGGGACGAAACCCGCACAAAAGGGAAACGAGAAATGTGTGGCTGACATTTGGGTGTATCGTTGAATGTCGTGGTTGTGTGTGTGTGTTTTTTTTCGGTGTCTGTCTTGCCTTTTTGTTTTATTTTTTGTTTTTTTTCTCTTTTAAATAGTTATCTTCCACATGTCAACTCCATGGATGTAAAATACACAACGGTCGCTTGAGTTTCGTTTTTCATGCCAGCCAGACGACTCCACGCCTATGTCGCTGGAACTGTCGGTCGGGCCTTTGACGTAGTATCGTCTGTCTGGTTGCTAAAAAAATTACCGCTTTTATTGTTCGGGGAAGTGTAAGAGAAACTGTTGAAAAAAATGTCTTTGACATTTTCTTCAAAATTTGCCTTTTTAATGGTACCGTATTGCTTCGAATAACGGACACTTAAGGCATGTTTAGCATTTTTTTTCTCTGCCTCAGAGGCCTAAATATAGGGAAAACATTAAAGCATTTAATGTTTTTTAATATTTCTTCTATTTCACGTAACATCCTACACTAATATGCGGTCATCTTTTCTTACTAATTCAATGTTAATCGACCAATAGCTCTGTATTACTCGGTATAACTTCCTTTACCAAAGCAAATCTTCTACATTTGATGAAAAAATTAAGATTTTCAATAAATTTACTCGAAACACTGCAAAAAAAAAAATCATGACATTGCATCGATATTTTGATTCATATTCCGGACAGTTTCGAGCTCATGTTTCAAATTACGGACGTTTCTATTAAAATTTTGGACCGTCTCAAAATTTCGCCTATAATTTTCAAATTCACACTCACACTACACATTTTTTATCTTATTTAATGTTCCGAATAACCAATTCAGAGTGAAGGAGTCCTCCTAGCCCGGCGATCGGCAAAGTGCGGCTTGCGAGCCGCTTGCGACTCTTTGATATCGAGATGGTGGCTCTTACCAGTTCATATATTTCATAAGACTTTCACACATTGTTGCTCTTGGTTAAACAATTTGGCTCTTCACGTGAAACTCTACGAAACATTATTGTAGAATTTGGCCGTTTTGGTCGCAAAGAAGAACGGCAGCCTGAAAACATCAGGGCTTGAGTGCTGCGTTTATTTTTGTATTCGTTGATGCATAGAACCGATGGACTGCTACGCGAATAGACGGTCTTTCGTCGGTTTCATCTTCAAATGTCGTTGTTTGCTTGTAATTATCACTCTCGAAAACATATATTTTCATACAATTAATCACAATTTACTTAGGCTGTTCGAAATTTCCAATAAGATAAAAAAAAATCTTAATTTGAATTCAGATCAGAATTAAATATGTGTTTAAATGAAATTCAGAGCACAATATGATAAAACACTGTTCTTTTCACGTTGATGACTATTGATATAACAAATTCCAATTTATTTCGAAGCACGTATACGCATGTCATAGGAATTATTGAAAAAAAAAACACTGACGTCTGTTTGAAGCAAAACTGCTAAGAACGCATCTGGAAAACTGACTGACAGAAAATATTTATTTACTGTGGCATCAGGGACTACTAGGGGTCAAACACATTTTTAATTTATTCTAATACACCATGGCAATTATTTAAAATTAAAAAGCGGTATGGCCAGGGACTCGATATGGAGCAATTAAAAAAAAAAACATGATGAAT
The DNA here is from genome assembly GCA_000473525.2 of Anopheles melas. Taxonomy (NCBI): domain Eukaryota; kingdom Metazoa; phylum Arthropoda; class Insecta; order Diptera; family Culicidae; genus Anopheles; species Anopheles melas. Next base: position 10,243 of record AXCO02007411.1, on the reverse strand, counting down.
ACCCAGAATTTGAAGCTATCCATAATTTGATTCATAACGGTAGCTAGTAAAATCGATTTTGTTTCTTACTGAGTTTCTCTAGTCAGCACAACACTTCATTTCAGCTTCATTTTCAAACCGTAAAATGCTATGCTTATGTTTCAGTACCTGCTGTTCTTAAAGCCGCGCTCTAATCTTCATTTCTGTTTTCCTTCATTACAGGTAAGAGATAAAATACCACAGAGAGTAACTGTATCGCAGTCTTCATCTGTAAGTACACCCTGATAGTTGCACTGATCCTCAATCAAACGCTGCGGACGCAGCAAATGTTCACTTCGACGCTCTAGTGCATTCCATACTACCTCACCTTCACCCCCAATGCCATCCCCGTTTGCCTGTTTTGCGGTAGATTAGTTGAAGCAATTTACGGTTTCTACCGAGGCGGGGGAAAACTTAATTTTACACACACACATAAACACACACATGCTGCATTTTGCGCGAAAGCGCATTTCACTGCGATGCGGTGGTTATTTAGTGTAGTGCGTCCGCGCTTCCCTTTGAAAAGGGACACACGGGGAATTTCCTTTGACACTTACACGGTGGTGTCATTTTCCAACCATTGGTTGGTTGGTGGATGGACAACGTCGGCGACGTAAAGTGTCTGAAGTGGTGGTGTGTTCGGTTCGTCCTTTCGAGTGCCACTAGTTGGGCAGAAGCAAGCGTTGCTTCACACGTAGCTGTGCTGAGCAGTCGCTCAGTTTTGGGGGGTGAATCGTACATTCTCTCTTGGTGTTGGGTTGGCGTTTCTAGTTGGAACTTAATTACTCGCATTGTTGGAATTTTCCCAACCCGTTTGAAAGATGGTACGCTGTTTGGAATGGTATGAATAATTTATGTGATTTAGCAGATAGATTATGTATAACGGGACGGTTTTTGATTTTTTTATCGTCACAGTTTTATTAAATTAAGAAACGATAGCTCAAAATGGAGGCGCATGGTGTTTTATGAAAATCTGGCTTTATGATACAATCCTATTATTTTATCTTTTTATGTGTATTTGTTTAACTTTATTATAATGTTTTCTGGCTTTTTTGTGGTATATGAACAAAACAAAAAATCGATAAACCAAAGCGTAACGTGAAACATGACCCGACTGTCCGATTGATCGAGCGGAACTATTCCAGACGATTGCCAAATCCTTTATGAACGACCCAAACCTGCACACACACTCACGCAAACAATGTCAAGGGGAGGGGATGATTGCTTTCGAGACCGGTGTGATTGCGTACATTTGAATTCCTAAAACCGTGAACAAAAGCGTCGCGCACATCCGGTGGGCGGCCGATGTGATTTAAGGGAAGAATGTGATTTAAATAATGCACAGCTTCCGGCACTGTCCCATCCTGTCATCCTGTGGCAGACGAGCGGGTGATGGTGTGCTTCCGGTGCGTACCGAACCTCCCGCCCATCAAGGGGTCATCGATTTTGTACGTTTGTGCGTTCGGGTTCCCGTTTTCTTGAAGTGGCCGGTGCGCGCCGTGCTGTGGGTTGTTTCCGGCGAGTTCCGGCGACCGTGGCGTACTGTTTGCTGGTGTATTTATGGTTCTTTGCTGTGCTTTACTGTGGGCTTTCGCCGGATAGGGGCAGTGGCACTTCTGTTTTCTTCTCGTTTCGATGCGTTTTCAGTTGTTTTGAACGGCCAGATCGAGACATGCTGGTGTGTTGCGAGCGTGCAGACGACCGTGAAAAACATCGACAAAACCACACACCCACCGCTACACCGGAACTGGGTTCGGGTTCCCGCACGGACACACACACACACACACGCGCGCTGCCCGGATGGCAAGTGCGTCTCGGAAGATAGTGCCCGAACAGTTTGCTCAGTCGTTTGAAGCTGTTGTTTATTTAAGCACGGTTGAAGGAAGCGAAGGAGATTGTGCAGAAGAAGCTCTTGACGGGGGGAGTACCTGAGAGGAAACAGTGTTTTCTACACTGTCCACTTTCAGCTGCCTACTGTGTGGGCCACTAGGAAGTTGCGGTAGAACGACGTGCTTAGACGGGCTTAGACCCAACTTGCAGGCTGAAAATACACGCCGAATAAATAAACGGAACGGATTTGCATTCTATTAGGTGAGAGTTTTGTTCATTTTCGTTCTTGGACTCCCATCGGCGCAGCGACGGTGTGTAGCATTTGGAAGCAGCTGTCGCAGGTTTGTGCTTTCAGTGGCTCTGTTTATCTAAATTGTAGTATATTTTTTTGTGAATTTGTCCAGTTTGAATTGGTATTGCGAACAGGGGCTGGTATGTTGAAAACGTCTTTGGTGTTTTCAAATTTAGCAATTCCATTATAATTACAATAGTTTGAAATGTTTAAAATATGCGTAGAGCATAGTATCGTTTCGTATTGGATTCTTTGCATACTTTGCATATACTAAAATAAAGTTTAAATTTATTTCTGAGCGAGAACCATTCAAGGCTAAGCTTATCAACAAATTTTTCCTCGGTGTACTCCATTTCAAATATAAAGGAAATATTTTGTTTTGTCACTATTTAAAATGAAATGTATTATTATTTAACTGCCATTTTCAACCAATTTGGGCGCATTAATTGCATACATTTATATTCTTTGAAAGTATGAATAGGTGAACGGACCGATCGAAACGTACGGATATAAGTGTATTCTTTGAATTTGCCCAATCTCCATCAATCCATCCCAGGTGATATGTGTCAGCACCGACATCAGACAACGACGAGTTGTACCTGAACTGTATAGCAATCTCTTAATGTCGTGCCAGCGTACCAAGTTGGCAAAGCTCCTGTGCGCTGGTTATGTAATACGCATAGAACCGACTCAATTTGCTAGCATTGGGGCCTTTCACGATACTAGCCAGCTTTTTCATATGGAGTTTGATAGTTGGCGGCTGAAATCGTGTCAACACTCCATACAAAACCACACACAAAACTAGCCTGCGATTTTCAGCCTAGGTTATTTCAACCTCAAAACTAGAATTAGATTCTAGTATCTGCTCGAAAACATGTCAAAACAAGGTCGTGTTTTTCATTCAACCCAAGTTGTGGTAGATTTCACCATTAAAGAGATCAGTCGGTGAAATCTAGAATCAACGTGTATCTAGACCAGGTGGTCTCGTCCCATGTAGTTTGACAACTAATTTCTGAATCAAAGAAAGCTTCAATTGACAGAACGGGTTAAATGATTTTCCATAAGGATCTTTTTTTATAGCCGCACATATGTAGCAGACATTGGGCTCCTCATCGAAGATGTTTAATCGAAACAAAAATGGATGTTAAGTCGTTCAGATTTGATTTAGCTTACAATCAGCAGTATTTCACGTGTTTGAAGAACTTTTAGAGAGATGTCTCCCAGAATATCGCCCAGCAGAGACGATAAAAATCAGCCTTCTAAACTTATACACCTTGGGATAAGCCCACCTGTATATTATACCCACTCTGGTAGCTGCTCGAAAACTCGAAATAGCTGACAGGCTGCAATTTCAGCCTACGATCTTAAGTGGGAAAAGGATCGATTAATAGTTTATGTTTATTTACAATTTATATATCTAGCAGAACCTTCAGACTTTGCTCAGTTCAATTGTTAGCTGCTGAGCATTGTATTTATTTGTATTGTTTACTACTTTCTACTTTTACTGATAGTTGTCTTCAAAGGTTTTTGTATTTTTGGTTTGTCCTTCAATATTTTGGGAACTCTGAGGGATTTTGGTGGTGAATTTAGTTTTTGAAAAAGTGGTGAATTATACCTCCTAGTGTTCTGATCAAAATTCTTATGATGGAAGAGCCACATATTTGAGATTTGTTGGATTTAACAGTAAACTCAAGTGAATGTTTGTTTCTTGTATTACGAATAAACTAAGCGTTAACATCATCAATACATTTTTTACCATTACCGGGTTTCACAAGTGTCACCCCATCAATCTATGCATTCCGGGAATCTGTACACTTTCATTCTCCCGACGGTATCATTTCTAGACTCGAGCAACGCTCACGTAAAGCAGCACCGAGGCACTTTTAATTGCTAGCGTGCACCGGGCCCGTTATACTGTTTCCTTCAATAAGTGTCTCTTTACATGCTCAAGTGCCAAAGCCATGCCAGTGGCTTCCGCGTCGTGCCGCCTTCCTTCCATGCGCACCAGAAAGAAGCATGGCAAGGAAATCGTTATCATCCTTCGTGTGTATCGTTTATACGGGCCATTTGGTGCCGTGTTCACCCACCTCGCTCTGACTGACGGCTGCACGGGTGGGGTTCGGTGGTGGTGGTGGTGGACGTCCCTTCTCCCAGCGCCCCCCGTTTCATGTGCTCTAAAGGTGCACTAATGATTTTCTGTTCATGCTTTACGAGCTGGCTTTTTTTTCTCTCTCGCTCTCGTTGCACAATCTATTCGCAAGCGTTTACATGCGCTTCATTCTAAGATTGGCAGTTTTTTTTTACTCAATTTTCCTAGATGGAGCCTTTTTTTTACGAAGCCGCCCCTGTCGCACATTAGTTTACGCCTGTGGTGCCACCAATCCGTACTGGCGAGTGCGGCGTACCCGTGTCGGCTGTTACGTTTTATTTCCGCTAATGGTGGCACGTTAGAGCGTGAGCCCGGGGTAAGGCCGGATCGTTATTTTTCAATTCGTTTCATTTATATTTTACAACCGTTTCGCGGACAGCAGCAGCAGCAGCACGATTGCGCACCGCCACCGGTAATCGGGAGGGGCTCCGTGAACGAATTGAACAAAAAAGAACAGAAAAAAAGCGAAAAGGTAAAGTGAGAATACCATGAAACTCATTTCCGTTTTCCACCAAATCGAACATGTTCTCCGTCGTGTCGGGTTTGATCGTAAGAAAAAGTTGGACTTTTTTTTGCGTTTAAGAAGCGTTGTTTTTTTCACTAAACGCTGTTATACCTTTCCTTGTTGTATACCTGAATTTCTCGCGAAGGGTTGAACAATTTGAGTGCTCGCGTGTTTGGAGCTTTTGGAAACATTTAATTTGCATCTCTTGCTGGCTGGTTGCGAGAGGATGGGAGTGGCTAGGGTTAGCATTGCCATTGCTCCATCGTTGAAGGTTAAAATTACCCGCTGGCGAGGTTTTTTTTTGTTCGTGAAACGTTCGTGTTCGTTGCTTGTTAGGATAGTTCTGGATTTTTTGTTTCTTTAACGACGTTTTTCCTATCCGCGGCGTCATACATTGTTAAAGCTCATCCGTATTCTGCCTGCGATATGTTCGGTGTTGCAAAATTTTTCTCGCGAACAAGAGAGACCCTCGCGTATGAAGGGAACGATTTTCTAATTTCATTCCCAGTCCACCAAGCGCCTTCATATCCGCCGCTGTCCAAAGGGAAAGTCGCTTGAAAAAAATTGCGCTGTGCGGAACGTTTTTGTTTCAAAATTCAAAACGAGTGTGTGTGTGTGTGTGTGATTCGGTAGGGAAGCAATATCCCCCTCCCTGTGCTTTTGGTGGGCAAGAGGTGGTAGTGAATTTTAATCAAGAAATTCTTCGATGATACTCTTCGATTATTGTATTGGTGATGGCTTTACGTAGTAACGATCGTGCGAAAATTGAGAGAGCGTGTGTTTTTTGGTCCTTTTTTCGTCGATTTAGATACTAGCAGAAACGGTTCTGCCCCAATCGTTGACAGTATTTCACTATAGAGCAGAAGGGAGGGTTCAAACCTGAGGTTATTGGCTAAAACAAAGCCAACGGTGATTGTGGAGCGTTTGATAATGAAAAGGCTCCAAAACGTGATGCTGTTTTACATGAAGTGTGTTTGTTTTGTGATTTCAATTTGATTAGGATTGAAACAGCCCACCCCCGTTTGGTAGTTCGATTATTCCACATGGAACACTGGTTTGACTAGTGCATGGGTCATGTTTTTGTTGGCGCATAACTTTCTTTACTCCACAGATATCGTTTTACTTAAGAGGTTTATTTATGTGCCTCAAATATATTGTACTCTACCGTCAAAATTATTTTCAGCAATTTCGTTCCCAACCAGATTAGATTAGATCGCTTCTCAATAGATTTATCTTGAATATTACAGGGTGACTATATTACAGGGTTTTTCAGGAGTTCTCATAGCTGTGGGACACTTTATTGGCTCCTTCTTGACGTGAAATGAACTCAATGTATTTGGAATTGGACTCTATAGCACCCTTGTTACACATATCTAATAGGATTTTCCAAATAGCCTGTCTTAAAAGGGTGTCATAGAGTCCAATTTCCATCATATGAAGTTCACTTCCCAACAAGTAAGAGTCAAGGAAGTGTCTCACAACTATGAGAACCCCTGGAAAACCCTGTAATATAGTCAATTGTCAATAAACTGTCATGTCAAAACTGTGACCCAACTGTCTTATTCTAGATATTTCTGCATATGCCACGAGACCGACAAGAAGAAGAAGAATATGATATATGTCATGTTTAATATAGTTTTAAGTTGTCCCGAGCATATTTATCTTCATATTATATGTTTTATTTGTCCTTACATAAACCATGAAACAGTTTATAATAATTGGTTCATTCTTCAGTAATATTTGTCTCAGTTTTCAGTAATATTGACTCGTGGTTTAAATTGCTTGTACCATAAAACACCTAATATTTGACAGGCTATGTTTGTAACCAAAAAGGATGAATACTTCAAACTCAATCAACATATTGTGTGAAAGCACTTTTGACATCCATATTCATTCCTAAATAATAAAGCACATTATTTCTCTTGCGCAAATGTTTTGATATTGCAAAACCATACAATTTCACGAAAATTTTTTGTAACTTCGATCGGTGATATGACACTCCACTCTCTACTAACTAACTGTTGACATACACCGACTATAAAATGCTATTTTTACGAACCAACCACTCACACAACAGCACCACCAGAGTGCCATTGTTTAGCATTTTCCTCCCACGGCCCTTCCGGGAAGCTTTTCCATTTCCCTTTTTAATTGCCTAGTGCGGCCCGAGCTGTCCCCGAAGCGGCGAGGTAGCTTGCAAGTTTCGGGGTTGTGCATCGTGCCGGAAACCTTCGTCCTCGGGGCCGGAATACGCAGTCTGCATAATCTACTTATTTATAGTCTAATAACTATTTCAAAATTAATTTCATTCAAAACATAATATAAATTCCGGCAAAGACCAACCATACGTGTGTCTGTGTGTGCATGTGTCCTTTTTACATACGGTTGCGTTGACGTCTCTCGGGAGCTAGTTAGTTCTGCTAGTTTGAGCATGGCACAAACCCCAGGCTCTGCAAGAAGCGTAGGATATGTGTGGCTTACGTTTGCTGAAAATCTTTCCATACGCTCTCCTGCAACCCTCCCCCCCCCCCAAGTATCCAAACCTGCTCTTTGCTTAAGCAGCAAAAAGTATGAACCCTGCGTTTGATTGCTGCCGGCTTTGCTCGGGGTAACTACTCTTCCTATTCTTACTCGATTGCACGACTGCCATGCCGGGATTCGAATTCGGGTACCGTTTATTCCCTCTGGTGGAAATGGTGACACCAATCCCGTTTTCCCATCGTACCGAGAACCGCCCAGGATTTTAGGCGCACACCACCACCAGCGTCATAATGAAATGATCCTACCTGGCGCTTCTTCTTCTTCTTCTTGGGCTATACGCGTTCTTATGCAACGGGTTGAAGAGTGTGAATGGGCTTTCTTGTGCTAACTCAAGCAACCGAGCAAACTCCCTGGAGGGATTTTTAGCAACGAATTTCTGATGACTTTGCAATGAGTTTCCGGTTGCTTTCTTTCCTTCATTGCAGTGGGGAAGAGGCAAAGGCCTACTGCACTGCACTGGGAAAGTGTAATTGGCAAATAAGAGTTTCGTTTCGCGATCAAACTTTTACCCATTCAGGGTTCAGCTCGGATTGTTCTTTTACTTTTTTAGCTAATACATTGCAGTAAGAAAATTGACTATATATTGACACAAGTATGCATTAATAAATGCAGGTTGAAAGAGAAGAAAGCTTCTTGCGTTTAAGATTCGCACAGACGTATACAGGAATCGAAGGCTTCAGTGTCAGGAGGTAATAAAATATTTTACAAGATTGTTTGAAAACTTTTTTAACATTTATTGTTCTATATTTGCTCGATTGAAATGTATTTCTTTCGATGTATTGATAGTTAAAACCAACACAAGTGTTTCTTTTTTCAAGTAGAAAGGTTCATTCTGGAGAAAAACTGTAGTAAATCATTCAGATTTCGATAAGGTTTCTGGAATTATTCATAAAGCCACATAAAAAAGTAAAACTGGCAAGAAATATGTGAACGATGAGCCAAAAATAATGATAGACGTTGTTAAGTATGTGAAGACGTTAAAATGAGCTGGTTTATGGGTGTCTTACGTATTAAAGAATAAAAGTTAATTTTCAGCATCAATTTCAATCAAAATCGACAATTTTTCAACAACAACCATGCATCTTCTAAAAAAAAACTTTTATTATTGCGTATTTTAGTTTGAATCGGCGGAAAAAAAATGTAGGTTAAACATCACAATAATAAGTTTCGCGCATGGTTTTGTATGGAGTGTTGACATAATTTCAATCGACTAATATCAAAGTCGATGCATAAAAAAGAACTGGTTGGAATCGTAAAACTGTCTTAAACCACATCTTCTATGTACCCTTACAATCCCCAACTGCTTTAACAGCCGATTTTCAATGCTGGATTCCATCAAATTCTCAATCGATAGAACACTTTTACACCGTTTTTTTACCGTTCCCTCCTACTTCATGGACTAATGATGGGTAAAGATTGTAAAAAAAAAGATTCCATCACGTTTCACCTTCAACCACTTTTGATTTTTATCCCGAGTTTATACCACCCGTGGGTTTACGGGTTGCTGCCGGCACTTTGCGCCAACCGTGTACCACTTTACGATGAAATTGTTTGCCCAAAAAGCAGCCCCGTGCCCCGCATATGTTACTGTCGGGATAAATGAGTATTAATTTTCAACAGCCATCGTGGCGCTGAGCCGCCGTCTTCTTGGCGATGAATACCGGTAGGTGGCAATTTACTTCGTCCACGTGGCGCGTATAATTCGGCGCTCGGGGTGGCACCAGGAAAGTTTAACGATTTCCATAAAGAAAATCAATGTATCCTCCGAAAGTCTCGTAAATAACCGCTTCTCCCGGTGTGTCGGTTCCTGTCGAGCGAACGAGCGAGCGAGCTTACGCCGGATCCGATGAATCATTTCGGGGTTGCGAAAGAAAAACGGTGCCATCGAGATAGCGCACGGGTCACGTTTTTTTTCCACGGTGCCATCTCTTTACTGCCACTGCTTCCTTCCTTCGAGTCGTTTCTCTTGGTGGCAAAGATATGCGGACTGATTGGGTTTTCTTCACGGTCGGTATGGTTTGAAGAATGTCCGGCACAGCCGAGCCCCACCGAGCAGGAAAAGACTTTGTTGGGTGAAGAATGTGAAGGGAACAAAAACGAAAACCGTAAACCCCTCACACGCCCCAACGCATGGCAATGATGATGACTCTCGGCGCTTAAGGACGGCGGCAAATTGTGCGCGAGTGTGCACGGTGCGAGCGAATATTCGTTTTTGGTTGCTTTCAAATTAAAGAAATTAATAAATTTATCACTTCCGTCGTTACGCACCGGTTCACTTTCCGGGCGGAGTGGCCGCGAGGAGTACTGAGGGCTTCACTCAGACTCTTTTGCTCGTAGCGCTCTCCTCACGCGGAGCCCCTTAAATCCTACGCACAAAAAAGTGTGCTCTCCCACATCTTGAATGACATTCATTCACCCTTGGGGAAGTGGAAGAGCGGAGCTGTAAAAGGAAGAGGGGGGGTAGTGTGATCTCGCAAAACGAAATCTGTAGCTAGCGAGAACTTGGGGATTTCGTTTTGGTGTTCCGGTGCTGGAAATTGGCACACAGAGAGATATGGTCGTCGCCCCGTTTTCGGAAGTTCTCAATGACAGACGGCACGTTTCCGTAGGCGCGTACTTATCGGCAGTTGCTGAATAGATTATAAGGCTGTTGTTGGATTTGTTGCTGGCACTGTGTCAGAGAGACGAGAGAGAGAGAGAGAAAGAGAGGGTTTGAAGTATCATCTCGTTGTGATCTGGAAATCGTGGTGCCTCCCCTCGGTTACGAACCTAGCTCGTAACGAGCCATATCGGGAGTGGTTTGGAGCTCGTGTGCGTGTCCTGCGCGAGCTGTGTGAGGGTGCGAGTCGTTGAATCATTGAAGAAGATGCCCTTCCGCTCTTAGCCCTTATTATGTGAGTTTTTTTTG
>KI921216.1:11921-22713 GCA_000473525.2 Anopheles melas | reverse complement strand
ATCGGCTGCAGTTCGTTTGATGTTTGAAATGTAGCCAACAGGCTGCATCTGATCCCTCCGCTAAGGTTGGTGGCCAATTGCACGCACGCACCACACGAAATGAGTGATGTTTTTCGTTCGTGTTTTACTGTCCAGCCACCGTTTGTCCCGGCGCACTGTATCAAGCTGTCAACTCACAGTCGGACGCTTGTGGAGACAAATTTATCTCACTGCTATCTGACACTCGCCACTCTGTAGCACCTTTTAGGCAAGATGCGTTACAGTACACCAACATTAATCGGCAAACACTTTAGTGATCTCCACCACAATTCAAGAAACCACTTCTCTGGTGCAATTCGTCACTCGACCCGCCGCCACGATCACTGCCGATGCTCTAGTTACGCGTGATTCTTAATGCCTTTACCTTCTTTATGGTGTTTTTTTTTCTTCTTCTTTCTTATCCAACCATTCCGCTACAAACTCAATCCGGGCGTATGGGAGCGAGGTTGTCTTGTGATTGTTGTGATAGTTTAACGTTTGTTTTTGCCTCTCCGCCATCGGCTATCTATAAATGTCAACCATCCTTTCGTGGCAGCCATCCCAGCATCAATCCGCACAATCGCACAACAACATTATTATCGCAGCAATCGGGCACAGGAATTATATCGTTGACGCTTACGTGCGATTTTCTGCGCAAACACGGGCGAGGCAATCCAGACTTTTGCACAGTTAGTTTCAACTAAGCCGTCAAGAAATTGACAGCCATAGCTTGACTCGGATGGAGAATGGATGAACTTTCAATGGCCAATCTAGTAGTTTGTGTCATTAAGACGTCATGTATGTCTATCGGAGAGAATAATTCATTGCTTTAAGGTACCTTTCAGAAGGTGTGAAGGTATAAAATAATTGTAATGTTACCTCCAAATAACATAATATCGACACACTAAGATATTCCATTAAATGGTCTTGATGCAAGAAAATGTAACCTAATTAGAATCCATTTTAGATATTTTATTTACACTATTTGCCTCGCTTTTATTGAATCAATTAGAAAATCATGAAATTTCCCGGTTTTTGAACAACAAGGACAAGATTAAAAGGATGTTTCTAATAATTTTAACAATATTTAGCTTAAATTAGATTTCATGAATACTTCTTTCAAAACGAAATTCAAATTAGTCCTTTCAGTGCAATCAACTTACGTTGATGTTGATGTATTTTTAAAACCTTAAAGTTGCCTTACAAATTTTTAATTCCTGTTTTCATAAACACTCTCCTGTTTCATTGTTTTGTGTTCTTAACGTTTTTTTTTAAAATAGTAAATAAATAAATAAAATTACACACAGCAATAAACAATTTTCCATAAAACTATGTGTACATAAAAAAGCGCAAACTCATTATTCCATCGACTTTTGCCCCCTCGCCATGATTCAACAACAAAGTACGGCAAATCAATAAACCACCGGAAACATATCTCTTCTCGGTGCTGGCATGATAATGGAAAACTGCTTCGAGCAACCCATGCACACCTACACCTTTCCGTAGCCATTTTGTGGTAGACCAATTTTTCCCTCCGCACTCCAATGAAACGCTCACCGGCGCTGCGGCAGGGAAAATGTTGAAAATCACTGCCTTTCCTATTGGCCGAGAGCGATAGAAAGCCGACACGCTACGTTTAGTCTATGATGCGCCGCTACCCTCGTGCGTTGGTGAGGGTCTGCGAAAAGTGTGGAAAACTGATTCAAAGATACAAAATGGCCACTGAGTTGGCGATTGTTTGCCACGGTTGAAGGTGGGTTTCGATGAATGGCTCTGGTACGGAAAATGGTGTAGAAATGGGGCTTCCTCGTACAGGCACGCTGGGGAGGTTTGCGGTCGCAACAGTTCACCACCGCTACGCAAATCTGATCCAGTTGCGTGGTGTATATGAAGCAGGATGATAGGGTATGGGGTGGTAGAAAAGGAGAGGTTTCTCCACCCGCAGTCAACCGTGGAGATCGAACTACGAACGCTTAGGTACAGCGCTTTGAGGGACTCTCCCTGCTCCCATGCGTGTTTCTCCTCCTGTGTAGAGGGTCATGAACGCGCTCATTTGCGCATGAGTGAGATTAATGACGATGGGGCTCCACATTTTGAGACATTGTTTGAAGGCAATATTGGATGATGACATAAAAAAAGAGAACAAACTGAGCCGTCGACCAACCGAGCGGTGCTACCGGTGTACAAAATGTCGGTCGCATTTGTTCAGCCATGCGATACCTTTTTTCCCGCACAGTGCCTTTTTTCCCGCACGACAAGTACAGCAAGGGCTCCATTTTCACTCGCACCGAAATGTTATCATAATATGTGACTGTTTGGCTGTGGTGGGAGGGCACCATCGCTCGGAGCTCTCTTTCCGGCCATTTCCTGCTGAATCGATTCGATTTTGGAACACGTTCAAACGCGGCGAACAAAAATGTCATAAAAATTCCAGCTCATGTTGTCGTTCTTTTATTGTGCTCTTTTTTCCCGAACCGGTGACGACAGTCAGAAAACTCACCCTCCCTTTCCTGCCAGCCAATCACAAAATATCACCACATCAAGTAGAGAACAACAGCGGCCACGACAATATAGAAACCCACCTACCCTCCCCTCACACACGTACTTACACTCGACGATGATGCCACGCAACTTGATCATATGTCACCGAAGCGTACGATTTTTCGGTTGTTTGTGGCTTGCTGTTGTGTTGTGTGTGTGCTTGTGCGTATTTGTAACTTTTTGTAAGCCTCTCGACCGATGCGTACTGGGTGATTGCTCTTCCGACTTTCCGTCGGTCTACGGAAGAGTTTTATTTGTTTGTCCAGTCGAGCGCATAATAACACTTTACCGTTCGGTTTATGCGTTAGTGCGAGTATCGACCGACATCGGAATGGGGCAAGGACAGTGGTAAACCTACTGGGGAGAATGCAAGAGACGGTTCTGCTACGGCTAGGAAGGTGAAAAAGAGAAAAACATAGAGTGTGTGTGTGAGAGAGAGAGAGAGAGAGAGAGAGAGATAGATAAGTAGATAAAAAGGCTAAGGGTGGCCAAATTCCATCGTGTCTACAAAGTAATGGCTTACTCCCCCCACGCTGAGAGGAAGTTTCCAAACAGACAGGCGCACACAAATGCGTGTTTGCTTCACCATTTCCTGCAACATAAATATCATCTTCCTCGGAGCATGAAACAGCATCGGTAGTAGTAGTAGGATGAGCTACACTGCTTGCTTACTTAAAGGCAATGGAAATGATTGTTTCCATTGTGGTTAACAATGAAAATGAATAAATAAAAATTAGTTAACAATATTCTTTTCAAACTATCGCATACACTTTCTCTACATTTCATGTTACGAAACTAATCGTGACAGGAAGGCCAGCAATGAAAGCTTCATCGATCCGACGGCGGCCATTTGCATTCCTCGGCATGCGCATTCCGAGCGGCAAATTTTTGTACCGTGCGCCTTGGCGAACAAATTGAGGGCCGTAGCGTAGCTGTTTGTCAGTCCGCACCAGCACTGCACCGCACAGGGCCGATACTGATATTTGCCCATCACCGCGAAGTAACGCAAACATCCGATGCCGGTACGGGGTGATGCTCCATCACGAGCCAGCGTGCTCTCAAACACACTCGTTTTGTGCCTAAAAATATCAACTTTCCGCCCCAACATATCGGTGTCGTTGAAACTTTGCCGAAAAAAACAACCCACCAAGCGAACCATTGATGTGACGGTTGATGCTCCCCTAGCGGATCTTTTTTCAGCAAAGTTGGCGCTTTGCGGAGTTACTCACACGGGAAGTACCGGTTGTTCGGTGCTGTTAGATGTGTGAACTTCCGCTTTCGTAGACTGTTGTGCTGTCGTCGAACCCCAGCTCAATACATTTTTTTTCGTATCCTCCATGTATAGTTTGGATGAGCATTTAGATAGTTTCCCTTGCTTTATAATCGATTTATGTTTTTTTTTTCATCCACCCTCTTTCGGCAGCTCATAAGTGCAATGATACGCTACATGAGCTTACTATTTTCCATGACATGTGATCCGCCGCCGTTTCAATGCCCGGTGCTGTGATGGCGTTTTGAATATTAAAGCTAATTTATTCCTTTTACTGTCGAAGCATGAATATTTTTCGCTTCACTGGCCATTCCGGTGATGCGTTCAGTTTCTTTCGGGGAATTCAACCCATTTCGTTCGGGATGAATGCACTCGGTGGAAAGCTTTCCGGTCAATGGGAAAACAGGCCAAAATACATTACCGATCGAACCGGACCACAGCAAATACAACTAAATTGTATTATAAGAATCAATCAACTTTTCAGTTCCTGAGCAAGGGTACTCAGCAGTATCAAGAAACAATGTAAGCTATTGGGTAGGTTTAGCACAATCAATGTAATTTTGCTCATTAACATCACATGCGAACAGCAGCATAATGAACGTGATGGAAATATACATACATTAGAATGGTTTACATCCTTGAATATCATATGAAGGCAATCACCATATTGCCAATGAACGCACAGGCATCAACAGATTCAATATTTAATGGAAAATGTGTTAAACGGTAGTCACAGATTCAAAAATGGCCAATTAGTTGCCATTTAAAATGTATTCTGAAATAATCAAACTTGAATAATATGATATTTTTCAAAATTAAATGAATTCAAAGACTTAAATTAACCAGAACTTAAAGGCACAAGAATAGAAAAGATGGCACTAAACTTAGAATCCATCCCATTAGTTATATTGAAAATAATAAAACTCAGCAAGAAACGGATACAAAATCGTAGAATATTATGAGTAGTTGAAAAATAACTGTGTAAATTCGAGTATTATTGTTTAAATTAAAAAAAATCCCTTGTATAATATTTTTGTAGAGATGGAAGAGCTAGTAAAGGTAGCTAAAGTCTTAAATATTGGATTCCCTTCATAGTATAATATTAGAGCTGTACTCTGAAAGCGACAAAATAGCCATATTAGGTACACATAAAAATAGGTATCCTTCAATCTTCTATTGAAAGATACATACATATACATACAGATTCATTAAACCTTCTTTTTAAAGTGTGCGAAATTTCACTTATCGCTAATATCTTCCCGCGTTTACAATTTATTTTGTCTATCTCATGTAAAACGTGCTTTAGTACCCAGTTAATCTATTGAGTCTTCTTTAAATTATGGTTGGTTATAACTTAGATATTCGGAACTACTTTTGTAATTATTGTGATTAATTTGCAAAATATTGCAACAATTTATGTTCGTATGTGAAAAGTGCACTTCTTCTTCTTCTATTTGGCGTAACGTCCTACGCGGACATGCCGGCCTATACAGGCTTTCGAGCCTTAATTCATTACCACGTAGTCGGATGGTCAATCCTTGATACGGGGAGACGGTCCATTCTGGGCTAGAACCCATGACGAGCATGTTATTGAGCCGTTCGAGTTGACGACTATACCACAGGACCGCCCCAAAAAAGAAAAGTGCACTAAATAACAATTTTTTTGGTACAGATCATTAAGAAAATTGTTAGAACTTCATTACTACTGAACACGCTGTAGCTTATAGTAAAGTGGCTTTTTGCACTTTTTAAAAACCATCAATCTACCATCCATGAAATTACATTTACAAGGCACTGGCCGGAGTGTTTACGGATTGATTCGTTCTGCCGGATAAATGACAAAGGCTACGGTGCGGGAAAGGGTTGTATCGTTTCGTTCTACCGTTCATGCAGTTTATCACTTTCCACCTGAAGCCTCGCCCTGAACTCTAAATCACCACCACCGGGTACATATTTTTTTGCTGCAAGCTCACCCTGTTCAGCGAGTATCCACTCACTGCCAGCCTCATCATCATCACCATCATCATAAAAATCATGAAATTTCCCGGTTTTTGACTGCCAGCCTCATCATCATCACCATCATCATAAGTCGGTTATTGGTTTTCACAATTACCCACGTGCAGCGGCTTAGCTGTACCGCGTTCCAATGCGCCAAAGCCGAAGGTGCCGCATGCGCCGCCGGGCGATTGCGCGGATGAATCATCAACCGCCGTCAAGTTGCACGGCACGGCTGGCTGGTGGACTCGGCGTACGGCAATCACCGCAACCAGACCAGCACCAGATGTGGCAAAGGAATTAGCGAATTTTAATTGCGAGATGTCTCCATGCGCTCGCACACTCTTGCGCCCCCAAACGGACGGATTTCCTGCCAATCAGCTCGCCGACTCGGGGTCGGTTCCATTTTTCTTTCTGCGGCCCACAGGACCCCTTGGGGTGGCCATTATGCACCGATGCCTGTGTTGTTTCGGGGTGCCCACACTGTTTGGTGTGGCACACCGCGCACTGGGCGCTTTTCACGCTTCCCGAGCTTGCCACTGCACTCTCACGCCGTATATGATGGCATGATGATGCCCCGCAAGGCGCGTCACCAGGCATTCCGCGTGGGGGGAGCAGGCTAGCCGAATGGATGTTTATGATGATGATCGCACCGTACCGCATGTGTTTCCTCTACCCCCTCCGGTACTCACAGACTGTGCAGACACCGTGGCTGAATCTAATCTCGCGACTTGCTTTACCGGAATTGGTGGGTCCTCGGTGCCAGGAATTCGATTCGTTTTATGTACGATCGGTATGAAAATGAATTAATACATCACCATTCTGCACTGTAAGTGCTTGCTCGTTATTGACTCCATTTAGAACCTATTCGACTGGTGCTTTGAATATGTTGTTTTTTTTCACCCAACTAGTCGTCGTTGACTGTTGCACAATTGCATCTTAACCCACAACCCAAAACGCGTGGTTTGAATGCAATTGCGATCGGGTTAGACGCTAGACGAGGCAAATGATTTTGTTGATTCCTTTTTTTCGTTTGGTCGCTTGCCATTGAAACACATTTTATAGTTACGGCTCCCTAAAAGGTGATAAATTTTTGCGCTCATTACGGTGGGCATCTAATATTATTTTACTTTTGCTACCCGTACTCGTTCCATAAGGAACCGTCGTATGTGGGTCGTTACTACTGCCATCCATTCGATGGGAGAAAAAGAGACGGCGCGCATGTGCTTGGTACGAATCGCACGTTCGCTTGATTGCAGAGGGAACCCCATATCGGGTGTAAGGCTCACACGGTAAGTAGCGAACGGTGGTACGCATCGAAAAGGGCATTTCGAAATCCAGCGCTACGCTTCGATGCACCCGGTGCAGTTCCATGCATCCTCTCGCTGCTGCACGGAGCGGAAATACATATTACCCGCGTCGTTTACGTACCGTTTTCATGCTCACTGAACAGTCGGGCATTATGGATGGATAAGCAAAGAGCGGTACGTTCCAATGCGAATAAAGATTCCACAGATTCGACCAATTGCGATCGAAATGGAAAGCCAATAAACAAACAAAAAATATTGTCTTGTTTTAATGTAATCGAAAAAAAAACCGTTCAATACATGCAGGCTATTTATGAAGCTTTCATTTGATACAGCGCATTATTTATATTGTTATATGTTTACTAAGAACACTAAAAATGTTATTCGAGACATAATTTTGCTCATTAAAAACTACGCTCTACAATAAGCACACGTTACACTTTATTTTAAAGTTGTGACATAACATCTACGCCAAATACTCGCATCCAGTTTAAATACACGCATTATAGTTTTTTGAAACGCAAATAGTAAATCCTATTTCAAACCGATAGTATGGTTACCACTAAACGTTCTGACTGGGGCAACCATTCTAAAATCTCATTCCGGGCATGCATTTTGGCCTGGCCCGGACAGAGACAGACACCCATACCGGACCACCGTTCTGCAGCACGTTCTTGTACCAGTTTTCATTCATTCGCGCACCAGTTGCACAATTTTACCGAGGGATTTTGTCGCTTAACATATGCGCAATAATTTCCCTTCTATGGCGAGACCACGACGTGCGCGGATCGCTTGCTGATGTACCGTACAGTCGAGTCGTGTTTGTGTGGGCAGCAGTAGCAACCCGCAAGCAAGCATCCACGCCGCTCTACCGTATTGCGATGCGGTTGATTAATTATGAGCGCGGACAAAAGCTAAGGATCTGTTCCGCAGTTCCCGGGCACATTGCCCTGGTCCCGCGACAGGGGGATGAAACCACAAGCAAATAAATAAATAAAAAACACGGGCATGCACACAGGGTTGCACTTTAACCTGATTCTTCGAGGCCAACGCCTCCAATGTCGATCGGGCATCGGGCGCTTCTTCGTCAGCCACACTCGTTCAAGCCACCCACTTTCCATAAATCGGTTACCACCAGAGGAACTCATTCGCAACAGTTGTCCGCCAGCAGCGGCATGGCGTGAGTTGGCTGTTAAAGCAAGCGCATACGACTGGAGCGCGATAGAAGGGACGCGCACAAGAGCAAATCGGCAAATTTTCCCATGTCGCTTTCAATTAGACCCATCGGTCGCGGGGTGAATAGGGAAATCGATTTTTCACATGCATTTCACGCCCGTTGACTCACAAACGGAGTGCATGGGGTAGGTGCATTGTTTTTCCTTTAGGCCGAACAGTTTCGGCGTTAATGCAATGCAAAGCGAGGGTGTTTCTGATCGAGTTGATAGATCGATCAATTCCCAATTTGACCTGTTGACTTGCCCTTCCCCGGTGTCTCCGTCGTCGATTGCGCTGCAATATGTTACGGTGCCTGGTTAAAACAAAAAGCCCCTTCGAACGCCACAAGTGGTGGAGAGCAACAGTCGGTGGGAACCCCTTCGACCTTTTTTGTGCATGGTAACAATAAGAAGCAAACATAAAACAACATTTATGAATAAAAAGAGCCGTCCACGAATGAAATGAAGGGTGGTCAATGTGGTGTGCACCTGTTGAGCTTTCAGTTTTGAAGAAAGAAGTCAATAAAACTATAAACCGGCAAAGTAAATTCAAGTTTGCTGACAGCATGAAATTTCAAGGGGTCGAGCCTTAATTTCGTTTCACAAATGCTTGAAAGAAAAAATTGATAACAAATTTATTGTTTTTTTTTTCATTTCACTAGAGTATATTTCTTTGATACTTTGAACTACATCGCTCTCACTAATACAGGCGGTTGAGGGTTAAATCAGTTAGGAACTAGTAAAACGTGTTTATGTCACTTCACATCCTTCGATCCTTCAACTCCGTCACCGTGAAGCAGTGCGAGAAAAAAAAATATACAACCCCGGCAAGCATACATCATTACAAGGCGACAAATCGTTCCCTTCTGATTACTGCGTGCTGTTCTTGGCAGCAAAATAAATAAGCCCTCCTCAGACAAGCCAGCCGAAACAC
Organism: Anopheles melas; assembly: GCA_000473525.2. Classification (NCBI taxonomy): domain Eukaryota; kingdom Metazoa; phylum Arthropoda; class Insecta; order Diptera; family Culicidae; genus Anopheles; species Anopheles melas. Next base: position 13,434 of record KI921216.1, on the reverse strand, counting down.
AAACCGCACCACATCGTGGCAGAAGAAAATCGTGATTCAATTTATTAATCAGATTGTTGTACAACCGCCGCCTATTACAATCCCGTTCCCGAGTCATGGGCACAAAGCTAACCTGAGCTGGGAGCAGATGAGGGGCTGCAGGGAGCCCCCGGGTGAAGGAAGGTGAAACGGTGAAAACTGAACAATTGACGGTAAGAATTGAATCATTTGCACAAAATTTAATGCAATTATTCATGTTTCTCTGCAGCCGCCTCAATCGTACCGTTGCAACCCGTTTGCAATTGTAACAGGCCACCAGCATCACCAACCCCTTCTCTCCGGACACTCCGATTGAGGTCGATCGACTTGAACCGCTTGGTTGCTTTGAAGCTTCGGTAGCGAAACGGAGGCAGGTAAAGGTAAAGACACCGGTTGACGCTATCGCACCGACATTATCTGTAATTGAATTTGTTTTTATTTCCGCCCTGGTTGCTGGGTAAAAATTTTTGCGAGCACTTTATTATACATAGGAATTAGTTTTTACTATTCCTCAGCGCCCAGTACTAAACTATGCTAGACATCCAGACAACTAAAATTAATTTAAGGATACAGGTATTTTAAATGTTTTTGAAATTGACTATTCATTTGCAATGTTGTGAGGCACAGTAGATGTGAAAGTAACCTCGCAGGCCGTCAACTGAACGTGTCAAGGGGTCACGCGTTGCGAATCGATTCGTGCGCTTGCGCATCTGGAAGTAAATCGCAGAGGTAACTAACTCGGAAAAAATTGTCAACCAGTAGTGGAAAGAATTGCTACACGAGGTCACCGATTGCTGTATGTGCTGTGCGGGTGGAACAATGCAAAGACATGCCCTAATAATATGTCCCACGAGGACGGCAATGTGCTGTTACCTTGGTCATCGTTTACCGAGACATCGCAATGGGAATGGGACACAATAGACGGTATGAGCTGTATCCAAACGGCAGCGCATAAGGTACCCCTTCGATATGTTTATCATGCTAGTAATCATGATCTTCCAGTCGATCTTAACCGTTGCGCTGAGGTTGGTACAAGAATAGGCAAAAGAATTACAACAAAAACATCGATGCCTCTGGCATGACAAACACGAAGCACTACAAGACGAGCACAAGGTGGAAGTAGGATTTTAAGTGGGGGATACTCAAACAAAAAAAGAAGCATTTAAAAACGGGTAATGTGTCAATGGTGTGACATTTGACTAAACATCGATGCATTTGTTGGTCTTTTTTTGCCCATTTCGCTGCCGAAACGACAGGAGGCTGGTTCCCGCTTGTTACCGCGCTGTGCCCGCTGCTGGTGCCGGTATAGTGTAGCAAATTGCAACCGACAGCGCAAACGATTGCATAATGCGCGCCCGATGCAACGGGATTGGATGTGGAAAATCATGAAAATGTGCGGCCCGCACCTGCACCGTGTGCAGTGTGTGTGTGTGTGTGTGTGTGTGTGTGTGTGTGTGTGTGTGTGTGTGTGTGTGTGTGTGTGTGTGTGTGTGTG
>KI921215.1:3914-18055 GCA_000473525.2 Anopheles melas | reverse complement strand
TTTAAGCTCCTGGCGTAGATTAGTGCGAGGTGCAGCGAGGTTGATAGGGAAATTGGAAAACCTCACGCTGTGTGCTTTCCCCGCCTAGTCGCTCTATCTCTCTGTCAGTGTGCGAGCGTGTGTGTGTGTGTGTGTGTTTTTATGAAGTGGAGATTGCAAATCTCGTAAATTAATTTGCCCACCGTGCACCGTAGTAGCTGAACCGCTGACCGAAGGTGTGTCATTCCACGACTTCATCTCGGCGGGGCTGTCACAAACAAAAAAAAAACCTCACCGAGCGGCAGAGGCACTGAGGCAAGATATGGATGTTCTCGTTTTTGTGTTGCCCACCCTCCCCACAAGTATACGTAAGTTACATTTGGCCGACCACACAGAGCCACCGCGCCTCGGCAAAGAGTGTTAAGCTGATTAACAACCTTCGCCCAAGCGCTTTATTTATAGCCGCTCCTTCTCCGCAAAGAAAATCTTGCAACCCGCGGTCGGGTTATCTTTTCCCTCGATTCTCCTGACGTTGCTGATGGGCGAAGAGGAACTGAAGCAAAAATGGAATCCTGTTGTGTTTTATAACTCTTTTCCTTCGTTTTGTTCCGCCCGCACGTTGTTTTGTAGGAGATGAAATGGTTCCCAAGCTTCCACTTTGAAGTGGGTCTTTCTCCGGTGAGTGTACGCATTTTGGGAGATGCCCGGGAAGATTAGTCTCGCCGTTCTCCCCCCGCGATAATAGTACGAGCGGTTTAGCCTCCCCCTTTTGTGTGTCCCCCCTTCCACCATAGGAAATTAAATGGACGACCGTAAATCGAGAGCGATTTAATCGACGAAGATTTAGATTTGACTCCATTAATCACGATAAGTGCGAAACGGTGTACAAGGCCGTTACTGTAGCAGGGGAAGAAGCAGGGAGGTGGCTGAGGTCCGCTAACGACCCACCCGCTAGCAAAGCTGTTCTTTTCTCTTTCTCTGTTACCCCCTGGAAGCACAATGAAAAACCTGGGGCTGTGTAAGCCACAAACAATAGACACACGAGTCAAAGGACCAATTTAACCGTTAAGCGTTACGAAAGCATAAAATCCGCGCGAATAGAGGAGCTTCACACAGAAGGAGTAATACCAGTAGTAGTAGGTAGCCCTGTAAGCAAAGGAAGTGAATGGGGTGTGTTAATTTTTGGATCAACTGTGAACAATAACTCCCTTTGCCCCTCCCCATTCAGGCCCCTCCCCTTATTCCTGGGTAGAGTAGACCTGGAAGCAAGTATTCGCGATACAGCGTGGTAATAAATCTTATTTGTGGCTCTCCACAGTGAATGTCGATAAACTGGGCTGTGGTTTTTGTTTTGCTTTGTTTTGTTTTTCATTTCGTTCTACTTTATTGGAGATGGAGTAGAAGAAACAGTAACGTATGTACACAGATAAATGCTATATTTACAGTTCGGTCGTTTCCAAGTTCCGGGCGCACAGTGTCGTCTCGCTGTCCCGTTTGAGCTGATAGTTGGCGGCGTTGTTCGCTTCGGCCCCAGCGAGACCCTTCCGTGCCTCGTACTGCAGACAGTTGTCGATGAAGAAGCCCGAGCTGAGCGATCGTTCGTACTGTGCGTCGATCGCATCCTTGCACTTGTCGAACTCGTCCTTCGCCCATTCGCCCTCCGGTGTGCCGCTGCCGATCCAGATCGGGTTGCTGCCCTTCATGCTGTGTTTGTTCGTGTTCGGTACGGCGCCCAGCACTTCCTGATACATGCGACTAGGACCCGTGGAGCCTGTGACGAAGAATCGAGCGTTAGGAGGGAAGATGTTGTGAGGAGACTTCAATGAAAAGCGCTTACCAAAGGCAGCTATCTTCGCTGCCCGTAGCTGTCTGCGGTAGGATAAACGCTGTGAGATCGATAGTCCTATTACAACGATCAGCAGCGCGCCGAGCAAAATGTTGGTCACAAACAGCCATATTATGTTGACGGACAGCTCGTCCATCTCTGCCGTTTGGACCAGCTCCGACGCTTGAGTGTCTAGGACGTTGAATTCCTGCAACGAGAGCATCAGTTCCGAAATCCGAAATCCGAAATGATTGTAGGAAGTGTAGAATTCACCTCGCCACCTCCAACTCACCTTAAATAGTCGATCAAGCTTCTCCACGTGCGTATCCAACAACTGCAGCACCTGATGTACATCCAGCACGGAGTTGTTCTTCTGATCGACCAGATGCATAAACATGTCGCTCTTGGTCCTATCAACCGAACCGTCCGGATTCTCGTGCACCCGTATATCGTCAATGTTCACGATGCATCCACTCACATTGCTCAAGATCCTGCAATAATCACATCCAGAGTGAGTACTAAAGCCTTCAAACATCCCTACCCAGCCCCACTTACTCGCGAAAACTTTGAATGTTGTGGCGAATCTCGGACGGCCGTTGGCGCAGTATAAACTTTACCCGCTGATCCTCCCGTATCAGATAGATGAACACGTGCGCCCGATCATGGCAGCCGTACGAATCGTTCGCCAGCACGGAAAAGTCAAAGTAACCGCGCATGGATTTCTGGGGGAAAAAGTTAAGCAACACTTTGCCCGTGTCCGCCTCGACCAGGAACGGATCGCTGCGCAAATCGTCCAACCCCTCGGCAAGCGTTTTCCGCACCTCGCCGTGCCGATAGTACCGAACCAATCCGTTCAATCCATCGTCTTCGTCCGTGGCCTGTTGGAAAATTGGCGTCAGTATACTGGGGACTGTTTTATCTGTCTCATTTCTTCGGGTTCACCTGCAGTTGAAGAATTGTGGCACCGAACAGCGAGGACGTTGAGATTCCACCGGTGAATATTTTCGACTCAAACACAGGCGAGTTGTCGTTGATGTCGTTTATGTACACTGTAGCCTTTAGGAGATTGCCCGAGTGACCTGTAGTGTCCAACGATAGATTCGTGTTCGTGCACTCCTCCGTCGCCTTAATGTGCAGCTTGTACAGAGATTTTTTCTCCCGATCGAGCTCTTTTTCCACCTAAAACGATGATTTCAAAGATTGTTTACAACACTTCCCTCCTTTTTGAACCCCTCCTCCTTCCACACATACCGTTAGATCGTGAGTCACTGGATCCAGTCCAAAGTGTCCATCCTCGTTGCCGTGCACGATGTAGTAGCAAACCACACTCGCTGCCGGACCGTCCAGCAGGTCCAGATAGTCCTGGTCGACCGTGTCGGGCAGGCGTATTCTTTCCGTGCCCGGTGTCATGTGCTCCGTAAAGTTAAGACTGATTTCCTTGAGCAAAAACTGAGGTAGATTGTCGTTGACGTCCCGCACGTACACGATCAGATCGACCGTACTGCTGAGCGGTGTCGGTATACCCTGATCGTACGCTTCGATGCGCAGATCGTACATCATCTGCTGCTCGCGATCGAGAGGCGCAGCGAGGCTAAGCTCACCCGTCTCCTTGTCGAGGGAAAACTTGCGAAAGTTGCCCAACGTGTCCATCTTCAGTCGGTAGCGTACAATCGCATTTTCGCCGACATCTTCATCGTACGCGTGCACTTGAAAGAACGGCTTACCGAGCGTTGTGTTCTGAAGGAAAGAAATTTGCAATTAATGTCACCATACAAAGAAGGCATTCAGTTATGTCCTATCTTACCTCAAACACCTTCACGGTTGTATTTCCACTGGGGACCACAAACACTGGCGCATGGTCGTTAAAATCTGTCACACAGATGTCCACCGACTCTCGGGCCGTGTTCGGTACGCCGCCAAGATCGCTCACTATCAGCTCCAGCGTGTAGTTGCCGTGCAGATTCTTTAGCGGACCGCGGGAATATATTTCTGCGTACTGGGCCGACACCTGCTGGATGTAGAATATCCCCGAGGGGTCCACAATGTCGAAGGTCAGTTGACCGTTTCCATTGGTTGGGTCGTCCGCATCGGTTGCCCGCAGCTTCACGATCGGATCGTTAATGTTGTGATACTCGGTGATCATACTACACCCGGAAGGTTTCTGGATCACGGGAACGTTGTCATTGTCGTCCAGCACGTGTATCCTTGTATGACGGAAAGGGAAGAAAATTGGTTAAACATCTTGAAGCCAAAGCATTGTTCCTGGATTTGACTTACAGTATGTGCTTAAAAGCATTGCGACTTTCCCCATTGAGATAGCCGTAAGGATAGTTATCCCATGCCTCTACTGCCAACATATACTCAGCTGTCTCTTCCCGATCCAATGCTCCCGCTACTCGTAGTATTCCTTTTTCCGGATCAATGCTAAACTTCTCCTGCAATTACAGTTCATGTGTTAATTAAACTTATAGCATTCCAATTTCCCAATCCTACCTTGGAGCTGACACGATCCAGTATGTACGTGATGCGTCCGAAATCCCCAGAATCTAGATCCTTCGCCAGTATGATCGCTATCTCCGCTCCCACGCTTGCATTCTCCGACACGTAGTAATCGTTCACGTTGTCCACAAAGTATGGATTGTTGTCGTTCTCATCCAGCACCTGCACAAACACCTCCACAAAGGAGGCTCTCGGCGGCGTGCCCGTATCAGCCGCCCGTACCGAGAAGTTCAACCAACTGTACTCCTCGTGATCGATCCGGTTCCGCACCACAATCTCCCCCGTCTCGTCATCAACGTGCAGCAACTCCAGCACACCCTTCTCCCCTTCCAAGCTGTACTTGACCGTTTTGTTCTGATCGGCATCTTCGGCCACCACCGTACATACCGCCACACCGTACTGACTGTTTTCCGCAATGGAGTGTTTGTAGAACGGTTTGCGGAACTTGGGATTGTTGTCGTTCTCGTCGAGCACGGTGATCTTGAGGAAGGTGTTTGCCATCTGGTCACCCCGCTCGGCCGCTACGTCCTCCACCACACAGGCCAGCTTGATTTCGGCAATTTTCTCGCGATCCAGCAGCTTTGCTATCTGTTGAATGAGGCGTGAATAAATAATAGTTGAGCTTCAATATTGGAAATGTTGAGCAAGATCTTGCTTACCTTGAGCAGTCCATTCGTTTCGTTCAGTATGAAGGCCGCCGCAAAGTCATAATCGTCCAGCTTCACCAGTGCACCCTCCTCAGTCTTGCCCTCCGATAGGCTTCGATCGATGTAGTACCGCAGCATTGCACCCTCGTCCGGATCGGTGGCCATCAGCCGGTACACCTCGGTGCCGACGGGCGTATTCTCACGCACAGCTACCACCGTAGGGCCGACAAAGTACGGTGGCTTATTGTTAACATCAGTGATCGTTACGTTCACCAGACAGGATCCTTGCAGCTGCTGATCTCCATTGCCACCATCGGTAGCGAACACCTCCAGCACGTACGTTGACCCCGAACCCAGCGCATCGGGCGCGAGCAGATTCGGATCCAGCGAGGCTCCGTGCGTGATCGATATCTCGCCTGTACTAGCTCCTATTACGAACCTACCATCACCACCCTGCTGTATCCGGTACGTGACGTGGTTGTTGGGAAAAGAACCATCTCCATCCATCGCGGTCACTCGCAGCACGGGCAACCCGCTCGGTGTGTCCTCCGGTATAACGATCGCGTACTGTGACTCCAGAAAAACGGGCGCATAGTCGTTCACGTCCTGCACGTACACCGTTACCTCGACCTGGGCAGTCAGCGGTGGCTCCCCACCATCCGCCGCCTCAATGGTAAGTGCAATGGTTCGCGTGTCACCACTAACGCCACTACTTTCCAACCGTTCAAAGTCAACTGCTTCACGCACTGAGAGCCTTCCCGTGCGCCTATCCACATGGAAGTAGTCGGAATGGTGAGCACCAATCAACCGATACTCTACCGCACTGTTCGGCGAGCCTTCTAGGTCGCTGTCACGCGCTTCCACCATGATCGGGGACTCAAACTCAAACGCATTCTCCTTCAGTCTCACCTCGTACCGCTTCTGCACAAACACTGGGGCATTGTCGTTCACATCGAGCACGTTCAGTACCAGTGGCACCGTGTTCCGATTGCCCCGACCGCCATTATCACGGGCCTCTACCGAGAGGTAGTGCTTTTGGATGATTTCACGATCAAAAACTGGAATTTCCGATGCCATAAGCGTCACCGTGCCAGCGTGTGGATCCAGATGGAGAAAGCTCGAGATACTACCAGTCAGGTTCGTGTACCGTACACCCTCCGTGCCGAACAGGCCCGAATCACTATCCGTTGCTTGTAGCTGCACCAACACCGTGCCGGCTGTCACATTCTCCGGTACATCAATTTCGTAGACGGGCTGTGAAAACTCGGGAAAGTTATCGTTCTGATCCAGCACGACCACCCGTATCTGGGCGGTACTGGTACGACCAGCGGACTCAACCTCACTCGCCACCACTGTGAGGGAAAGCTCCCGAACCCGTTCGTAATCGAGCATGGTTGGATCCTTCACACGCAACCCGAATGTGGCCTCGTTGATCGCTCGCTTTGGAATCACCTCGAAGATGTCACTCGGTGGCTGGAGCGACAGTCGAAACGTGCCATTTTTACCCTGATCGTAGTCAAACACCTCGTTGATGCTGCCGTCGATGAACCGGGCCAGCGTGTTCTCCTGTGCGTTCTCGCCAATCTCACACTCATAGCCGTCGCTTCGGAAGCGTGGAATTTCGTCGTTCACATCCGTCACGATCACGGTGATCTCCATTGTTGAGGAAGGCGCAGGCTGTTAATAGAAGAGCAGCAAGACGTTAAAGTCACTAAAGTTTAATATAGTATTAGATATCACAACTGCTTACCCGCAGCTTGCTCTCTTCAATCGCAACCACTTCTAGTATGAAAGCACCGTTGATGGGATTCTTGGAGTCCTCTCTGTCGAGCTTCTGCTTCGTTCGGAGTGAACCCTTCAACCGATCAATCTCAAACAGCTCACTGCCGTTGTTTGAAATTCCGTAAATAATTCGATTGTTGATTCCTCGATCACCATCCACAGCTTTGACTGTTGACAGAGAATAGATCATGCTTTATTGTGATCAGGATTGTGTTGACCTAATTCATTCCAATTACCTCGCATCACTTCCGTTCCAATTGGAGCATCCTCGGATATTCGTACAACCGGTTGCGTTACCAGAAACTCGGGCGGCTGGTCTTCCACGTCCTTCACTCTCACGAGCAGTGCTGCAGTTCCAGTGTTGATCCTCCCCTTTTGTATGACAGAAACAGATTATATTACCTCACTGTCTTCAACATTCTTCTCCTATATCCCCATATCCCCATACCTGTATCGCCCGATCCACTGCCAGCACATTGATGTGATAGAAATGTTGCCGCTCGTAGTCCAGCGCTCGGGCCAGCCGTACCACACCCTTCCCATTGGAAGTCGAGATCGAAAACACGTTGTTCTCCTCGCTTAACCCTTGGATGTAGTACACGACCTGCCCGTACGCACCCTCATCCTTATCGACGGCCTCCAGCGTGGTCAAAATCCCCGGTGGACTGTCCTCCGCTACCTCCAGCACAGAGGCGAACGGTTTAAAGATCGGCTCATTGTCGTTGATATCTTCCACCAGCAGCAGGAAGCTCTGCGTCACGAAGTTACCCTCACCGAGCCGCCCATCGGTGAGCGTTAGGATGAGCGTGTACTCTTCGCGTGCCTCCCGGTCGAGCTCGTGGTTGAGGTAGACGAACGCTTCGCTGGAAGTGTTCTGTTTCAGTCTTATGATGTGGCTGTCGGCACTCTTCTGCACGCCAAAGGTAAGCGGATCGCCATCCGCATCGTACCCACGCAACCGGTAGATCAGTGTCCCCACGGGCGTCTCGGGGAACTCCCGCAATCGTATAACTATTTCCGCATGATCGTCGATCAGAAACACTGGCGCACGGTTGCAGCTGACCAGGGTGGCGCTTAGGATGAGGCAGAGCACTAGCTGCGTGAAGGAATGAGATCCGCCAGTTGAGCACCGGTGGGCCGACGGTTTGAGCCGGCAGACGGTGCGCTTGAGTATTTCCATCTGTAGCTTATCGGTTGAGCGATTCTGTTCCATGTTCGAGCGGCTTTCCGCACATCAATGAGCATTTACAGGTGTCTGAAAGTAGCAAGACAAGAAATGATCAACATTTCAAACTATTTTCGTGTAAAGTGATCATCATGTTGAGCTTCCGTTTTGCCCTGTTCTTAAATGCACCTAAGTTGATTTCTTCAAACCTCTGCAAATGATTCGCAGCAACGACTAATTGCATCCTTGGGGAAAGTTTGCGCAAAAGAATCGTGTTTGCTACCGAATAGTTTTAATTATGCCTTCTGAAAAGTTCCATGCGAAAGCCCACCCCAACAGCCCCCCACAAGTACACAGCACATACAACAGCCTCGGATGGTGCGGAGTTAGTGCTGCGGATGAAGCTGTAAAAACAATTCCCTGGAAATTGCTTTCGACCCGGCACGAACAGCACACACAAACACACACAAACACACAAGAACAATCTTCTTTGCCGTTGCTTATTGATTCTCGGAACTGTGTACTGGTACGATTGAAAACTCTCTTACATGTAAGGCATCATGAAACATGATACACTTTACAGAAAAACTCAAACCTCCCCCTTCACACGCGAAAACTTTTTGCCGCTCGAGGTTTTTCTGTGTTGCGGTACTCTGGCCGGCCAAACTTTGGCCAAACTGGTCAGGGCAGGAAAGTCTGTTACCAACTACGGTCTATGGTTTCCACTCCCTCCCACATCGGCCCGGTAGTAGAAATGTAGTTCAAGATCGGGTGCGATAGTTCATGTTTGCTTATCTCCACCTCGGGCCTTGGTGTACATAAATCTTCATCTTCTCACTCTTCCCTTTGCCAACGGGTGAGCATAGAGCGCCCCCTGGATTGGATAGTGCAACGGCGCGTAATTACTTTTCGCCGTGGAATTAGCACACACATACACTTCACGGTCACAGACAATGAGGTGAACCGTGAACGTACGTGCGCGTCGATGAGAAGCGGCCTGAGTGTATTGTGGACGATAAGAATCGTGCAATTGTCTACGACTATGTGAAAAGCACTATTCTTAAAGATTCTTCACTGTATCTTCATCAAATGAGGTAATGGCTATTTGGCTACCATTTCCCACGGAAAAACCATGTGATGCCCATACACGACTCAATCGCTTTGGCGACTTAGACGCATTGGTCCCACCTTGGCCCATTACAGAGGAGCGGAACGAACGTTGATTAAACTGCATATTTGTTTTGAGGGTACTTTAATTGGTGAAGCCGTGCAGCGGATTTAGACGAGCAAGAAGGATCATGGCGCGATCTATTTCAGCGTTATCGTCATCTTTCTAATTTTCGCACACTGTAATTACTGCAGTTCCTTTTACCGTCTTTCGTAATCAACTCAAGTGAATGTTACACGCCTCTTCTTGTGTGGGCTAGTGGGCTGCCTGAGGGATATAATTACACAATCACATCGATTGAGAAAATAGCATTGATTACGACCTAGAAATAAACGTCGCATGAGTTGTCTGTTTACACGATGATGGTGATATATCAGCAACACATGTAGTAATGACATTAATCTACCTAAATATACCTATTTTTGTACATTTTATGCTGATAAAAGAGCGTTTCATCGTGTATGGCTACCAATAAATAGAAACGATCAATATCATGCTCAAAGAGATTTCATTATTAATGTGAGCTGTCAGAATTACCCTAAAGATCCGAATTTAAAGATAGTTTTATATGAAGCAAGTAAGATTATTGAAGCAATTCTCAGGTTTAAAGAACCTGCCATTCAACCCGTTTTTTGATTAAAAAAAAATTAAAGTGAATTAAAGTTTGTGAGGTTCTAAACTAAACCATTCAGCTTGTTGGATACTATTTTGGAGACGAAGCAGAAGTCTTGCTTGTCTCATATTGTTGTCACAAAATAGAATAAAACAGACAAGATCATGATTTGCTTTCAGAAAATTAGGTTATATAGACACATTCACGATGCCATCCTACAATCAAAGCTGTCTACTTTTGGGCCTAGAATCCGTGGAAACAAATAGGCATTGTAGAGCTCAAGTTTGCTTCATAGCAGGGTTATTGTTAGGAACGATTGATGATCCGTGCTTAGTCAATAATGTACGTTTTGCAGTCCAGCGTATCGTTTCCAAGAAACATCAACATTTATACGAAGCACGCAGTAACGCATCACTTAAAGCTATTATTCGATCTACATTTACTCAACATTCCGGTCAGTTTGTCTTTTACTTTACCATGTCCATGCCTATCTTCTAAAAGTCTCTGCGAAAAACGTAATTTGAAATGTCCCTCGTATATTCGTCACTGCATCGTCTGGAGATGTGAAATGTGTTTGTATCTAGACTTCAACTTACACTTAATATCTTTGTTAAACCGTTTACTGTGGATAATAATAAACAGTAACAACGACAAAAGACCTCCCCCATTAAGTCGCAATGTTTTGAAGAAACGATGCTGCAAGATTGATTCATAACTTCAATGTCTTGACCGCGTTTAAGCAACTCTAAAACACCATAGATCGTTATAAATTAAATTTCAACCTGCTGACCATTCTCACTGTAAATTAAAGATGTTGCAAGTTAACTGCTCCATTCCCGTCCATGCTTCCCAGCGAAATGTCGCCCGCCGAAACCAGCGCGTCGAAAAATGTGTTCCAATTTGTGAACGGCTGCTATCCGAGAGGAGGAAAAAACAAACACACCAATCCCATCCCTGGTGCTGATAATTTACGTCCTCTTCATTCTCTTCAAACAGAGACAAATCACTACCCAATTAATTGATCCCTCGGAGCAATTCTTCTTCACGCGGGCGAAACCCTTTTACGGTGTGTATGTATGTGTGTGCCTTGTCCCTCCCCCTAAACCGAGCTCCAAACGAACCGTTTAATCGCATCAATCAACGGTAACCACCTCCAAATTGGACCACAAAGCCGGTAAGCCTAACCACCGCCCCCTCTCCCAAACCAACTCAAGCCATTGCTAATTCCACCGACTGCCCTAATTCCTAATTTTCCGCGGAAAATAAACACTGCGCCAACGGCAGCAGCAGCACCACCACCACAAATGACAGCGAGCCACCGACGAGCGTTCACGTAACTTCGCCTACTCCGTTCCAATTTTTGCCCGAAAGGAATGGTCGCTGCTTTCCCAACCCAACCCTTTCCGCTCCGCTCCCTGCTTCCCCGCACACGGCAACCGCACACCACCGGGTGGAAGGTCGGTGACGAAATCGTTTGGCCCGACGTTTGCCGTGTCGTACGCGCTTGGCGGAAAAATGCTACACCACGCCGGGTAGCTGGCGGGGCCAACGTCGCACAAACGCGCTCGTGTTTACATGAGCACATTACAGCATTGCTCGAGCCACCGCCGGTCGAGGTACATTATGCGATATGAACTCTCCACCTTCACCGCCAGCAAGCCACACAGGGGTGCACAGGGTGATGAAAATGCGTGGGAAAATTAAAAGACTGGTCAACCGCACTTCATTTCCCGCACGCCTTCGGAGAGGACGGATGACGGGTGCGTGCCGGATACGTGGGAAAATGTTGCGCTAGGTTGCGTTTTACGTCTTTGCGTCGCAGCAACGGTGCGCGGGGTGAAGTGGATGTTTGGTGCGCATATCTTACCGCTACAATCTTGCAAAGGGTGCCACATGGTTTGCGTATGCAAACAGAGTCGTCATCTGCAGTGCTCTTATCGTTGGTTTGTGTTAATTTTAAAACGGGCGGAAAACAAGAAGCTTCAAAAGGTATTTTATAGAGTGGCTGTTGAGAACTCAATAAAAATGTGCTTCCTTCTGAATGAAACGTTCATTTCATGGAATGAGATGCCAATTCTTCTGTTTGGCTGTTCGGTGCTATTTTTAGGATATGTACGAACCTTTCTCTCTTTAACCGGAAAATTCCACGAATTGTCGTACTTCAACCCTTAAGGAATGCTCTCTACACCCACACGCTACATCTCAACATAAAATATCATTTAATCATGCTCATCATGCCCGCTCTCCGTTTGCGTGAGACAGCTGCAAAAATTGCAACTAAATGCATTTCACCCACCTAAAGATGCTTTCCCCTTTACGCCCGCCCGTCGCTGTCAGCTCCGCAAGCACGTTGTTGTTTAGCACAACTAGCAGCAACTTTCTCGCAATCACTCCCTCAGTCAGCAAGCTTTCATTCGCTTTTGCTTCTGTTTTTGGCTATAAAACACAAACACACACACACGTGTACACTTCTTACACTTCACTTTAAACCGATTACACTACCTCATTCTTTACCACTTCGCCTCACAACATCAACAAGAGCGCTTTAACGAGCATCCCACACACCGACCGGCGATGGGAAGTGGTGAAAGTCATAACATAGTGGCGCGGCCGCAAAATGGCTTATCAAAAACATAATTTTAATTCACCTTTCCTCCACCTTCACACTGCAAAATGGTGAGAAACTCGGCCCAGGTCGGGATGTTTTTGTTTTGCTATCCTCCACACTTCCACACAAACGAAAGATGATGGCAGCAGCAGTAGCAGCACCGGGCCAGCACTAAAGTGCACTCATCCCACACACACACACACACACAAGAGAGGTAGCCCTTTTCGTTCCGCCTTTCTAGTGCACCGGTTTGAAATGCACTTCCACGTTTTTGCTTCTCTTGTTGGTTCTCTTTTTTTTCAACCACTTTGCGCCAATTTTTGGACGCAAGACACGAACCCCACGGAAGATCACGTAATACGCGCTTCCGCACACGCACGCACCACCACCGGGTCAGTGACGCGTGTTACACCGCCTCGCTTCCGTTCTGCTTCAGATGCCTCCGATCCGTTCTGGTCTGCAGTCGGCGTAGAACTCAACAAACTGCACCGCATCACCCCTCAGTGGCCAGTGCAGTTTTCTGCCACCGGCACAAGAAAGAGTTGTTGTTTTTCACTTGCTTCACGTGTAACGCTGACTGCGCAAACAGGAACAGATTCGCGCGGACTGACTGTGTAACAGACAGCAACACGCTGAAGGGGGAAAAAAAACAAGCAACCAAGAAGAAAGCAACCGCTCCAGAGCGCACCACCGTGGCCGTGAATCTGCACCGAGAAAGCTTGGATGTTTGCGAAGGTACTCACACACGCACGCGAACACAGACACTCGCTTCGGTTCACCGCGTTTAGGTTACTCGGTTCCGGCACCAGGGTTTTGGGCTTTTTGCCACCAGGTTGTAACTGATTCGGTCGTTAGGAAGTCGGAAGGTTTTTTCTTTGTTTGTTCCCTACACTACAGCCAGCATACACCGCCACTGCACAGCGAGATACTGCTCGCCACACTGGACCACACTTGGCTGGTTGCGATGGTAACGCCGCTTGATGATGGTTTTGACAGGATTGAAGCACTCCAGCAAACGACAACAACAAAACGAGTGAAGACTAAACACAGACCAGTCAGATGTCACAGACAGCAATAACAGCATCAACTGGACAGGTAAGCCCCCTTCCGGTAATCACCAGCAACGGCCACGCGGGGGGAGGGCCGAACCCTTCGAACGATGTAACACGAACTGCACGGGCCCAACAGTGTGACTTCTGGAGCATCCGGCAGATTCGACATCACCGATTCGACTGAGTCAGCTCAGCGACTCGTTGGAAACGCTCGTCCGGTTGCCGGGCCCGGGGACCGTTTCCATTATTTTCCAACTTCATTTCCAAACGCTTTTCTCGCTCCACCTCCCCCCCCATCGGTGTGGTTCCCTTTCTACCACTCTGTCGGGTTAACCCTTGAAGGTACAAAAAGAGGGAAACGCTTCCAATTGTACAGCTGATGCTGCCCCTAGCAACGCGGTATCCGTTGCTTACTTTAATTTCCAGCACGATTGCACATTGGCTCGCGCACCCAAGAGTTGGAATGCTTCAGTGCGCACCTTCCCTCCTCCCCCCTTCACCCCATCGCTAGTGGGAAAAACGTACAGGCATGCAAGGCGAGAGTCAACAATGCGTAACGCGCCACGGCATCGGCATCCGAGCACAAATGGCACGCCGCATGAATTAAGTCCCCCACTCCCCCCCCCCCTCCTCCCTCTCCTCCACACACGATTCTACGCCGTTCTAGCAGCAGAAGGTGACTGTGGCTGTATGTATGTGCCATGACCCCTCGAAAAACCCGATGCGTACCATATGGAACAAGGAAAGGGACGTTCCATCAGGTTAGGTGCGGGAGTCATCCCAACCATACACGCAGAGAGAGA
>AXCO02007400.1:0-14804 GCA_000473525.2 Anopheles melas | reverse complement strand
TAAACGATCTTTTCATTTGCAAATAATACAACAGGATCAACAACAGCGAACCGTTACCGTAAACTGAAAAGTTTTGAAAACAGCGCATAAATATAGCGAAGAATCAGCCCTTATCTACACATTTCTTAAATAGGTTGCAAGCAACAACAAAAAACGACCACATAAATTGATATTTATCGCACCAAATCATCCACGCCCCTGGTGGTGCCGTTTCAGGGCACGAAGTCATAAGCCAATTTCCATCGCCAGGCTGCTGCTCGTACGTAATCACATTGTTTGCACTGTCGAGCAGCAAAGAACGGGCCAGCATACATTGGTGCCGGCGTAACAAAACAGCGGTTGTTTTCAACGTCCGGCAGACGATAACCGACCCAGCTTGCTAGAGGTTTCATACCATGAATCATACCAGTTCGCCCCATGCGCCCCACGCGAGCATGCGGTAAAACATCCTCCTCACTGCCCTTTTTTCCACTGCTACCCTCTGCGTCAAAGGAAAGGAATCAACTGCACCAACACAGCACAGCACACGAGTTGCGTGTTTTGCTTGCCCATCTTCTTTGTGTTCCGTATGGGTGGGTTTCTCGGTAGCGGCTGTGTGTAATATAACCACGGTTCAACCTGAAAAGCGATCATTTCCGTGCATGGAAACGGAAGCGGTGTGCGCTGTGATGCCTTTCCTTTCCAACCGCCCGTAGCCAGTGGGGCTGCTGCTAATTTATTCATTTCACCCTTGCCCAGTGCTCCAAACCGGCCAGCAGAAAAGAAATTCAACCAAAACCGTTGCACGAGCAGCTCGAGTGTCGGCTTTAAGGGTTGATAAGCGATGCCACACTTGCGGGGAGATTTGTTTTGAATTTCGTTTATCCCCTCCGTGGATGCTGTATGCTTTGCAGGATTTTTCCATGCTTTCTCAGTTTGTCCGCACACCACACAAAGACGACACCACGTAGGGGACGACAGCTGAAGCAGTATGTTTTTCTGTGTGCGCGCGCGTGTACGCTTACCTTGCTTCAATCCTCTACCGTTCCGTTGTGTCGTCGTCGTCGTTGTCGAGGGGCTTGGTGGTGCATTAATTATAATCAGCTGCTGCGACGCTGCGTGCACACGCGTTGGCACCCAAACGAAGAAAGAGCACTACAGCACTGTGTGACACTGGGCTGATTGGTTGGACGCGTTTCACACACCAAGGACTGTATAGCACTCAGGAAACACGAACGCACTGTGACAGTTTTCACTTTTCACTATGCGTGATAGGTTGTAGGAGAGTGTTGTTATCTTGTTTGTTGGCACTATGGGTATCACTTTTTAGTAGCTGAGCACTAAGGCACAAAGGCACATTCACACTGTTGCTGTGACTGTCGTCAGGGTAAGATAGTTTTTACTTTTCGTTCTTCCTCTTGCAAGCGCGTGCCATTAGACGGCACAAGAGCAACGTTGTTCACTGGCAGAGCTGTGCTGTTGAAATGAACACCTTTGCTAGGGAGCAGCGAATGTATATAGTGTGGTACGCTGTGGTAGGTGCGTATGTGTTGGTTCACGCCAGGGTGGAGAAACTAATAGTTTATCATTAGAATAAAAAAACTTATTTAGTATACCAACTATCTGAGATTGTAATAGTGTTAGTCTACTAAACAGACTACTATTTTTGTAATCAAAAACATCAATACAGATAAATATGGAAAAATATGATCAATATGAACTGAACGATCAACTTATTTTATACTTAAATTTGTACATATGTGTAGTAATTAGTAGTAGTAATGTAGTAATTAAGATTTTTCAACATATTACTATCGTTTAAATTGTTTTTAACAAATTGTACGAAATATTTTTTTCAATTAAGTTTGTTTTTTTTAGGCGCAATAAATTTATTTTCACAAAACAATGAGCTCGCAACATTGTTGTGTATGGTTGTTATTGCGATTTTAGAAAAAAAAATCTCAATTGTTTGATGTTAAGATTGTTGCCTACCCCTGACTCATGCTCACGCATGTAGTAGTGGAGCAAATTTTGCAATGCTTTGCGTTAGATGCTCGCAGAGAAGGTTCATCATTGAACAGTCATAAAGAAGGAAAGTGGTACATCTAACGTTAATGTAGAAATGCTTAAATTTATCAGCTTTAAGCACAAACTGATCGAATGAATAAAACAATGTAAAACGATATCCAGTTAATTTTCTTACTTTTTGAATGGAGTTGACAATGTTTATTTTAAGCTGACTGAGCAGAAATTTAGGGTGTGATGCATAAATTTACTTTTTTTATTTTTTTTCTTCTGACATTTTACGATGGTTTCAAAAATATTGAATTCTTGATATAAACTTAGCGCTAGCATTATGAAACGAAAATACAACAAACTATTTCAAACACCTGCATGGATGTGTTGGGGGATGGGAAAATGGGAAGTGTGTAGCACATGGTGTAGTAATAATTGATG
Organism: Anopheles melas; assembly: GCA_000473525.2. Lineage (NCBI taxonomy): Eukaryota > Metazoa > Arthropoda > Insecta > Diptera > Culicidae > Anopheles > Anopheles melas. Next base: position 12,368 of record AXCO02007400.1, on the reverse strand, counting down.
TATCGATTAGGTTAAGTGAAGAAGATCGACTGTGCTGTTATCACACAGCCCGCACACACTGCATCAATCGATCGATATAATGAAAATGCTGCACGAATCCACCTCATAAGAAGTATCTGGTATATTCGATGCAACAGCTTTGAATTATTTTGAAATTTAATTTTTGAAGAAAATTGAAATAAAACAAAATTTTGTTTTATTTCTTGTAGAAGAAAAAAATAATGCATTTTGGTTGTTAAATTGAGAAAAGACACACCTGAAGAAATACTTTTCTCTAAAATGTATTTTTTGCATGTTCTTTTGTGACCGAGTGCACCACCCCTCTAAAACATCTTCATTTTTATCCACTTTCCTCTAACCAGAAATATCCAGAAATATCGAGAAATTTCGCCGGCACGAAACCATCGCGCCCCAGCACACATGTATCGCGACTGCACCGCCTTCATGGAATGAACACATTCCGGTTCATTCTACGTACCACAAACAAACAACAAAACCGGTTCACCTATGCTCGAACACACGCACACACACTTCCATGCGCGATTGCGTCCGTTGCGTAGCTACCGACCACGAAAAGAGCATTTTTATGCTCGATTGGAACGCGCTCCTGCCTGAGATGAACAGAGCATGCGTTGCAGAGCATGGCATGGTCGCACTCAACATGTGCCTGCCAACAGAGAGGCAACTCATATTCACGCCATCTCGCCATGCTCAGCGCGGTGTCAACCGGTTGTTTGTAAACAAATGTAATCATCATCATCGTCGTCGTCATCATTGTAATGATCATAAGGCGGGCGTAGGGCATAGATTTGTTTTATTTTTAGCCCGCCCTAGTCGGCCGACAAGCGAAAGAGAGCGTTGGGCGCGCACTGTCGGACGTTGCGCAACTTGTTGATTTGAACGCGGTTCGGATGCAAAGGGCCAAATTTGAACGCCGCCAACGCGAATGCGAGAATGTCCATAAATGGGAATGTGAATGGTTGTGGCTTGTGGCGTGTTTCTCCAGCCAATTACCAAGTGCATAGAGAGCCGTTGCCGCTCCCCAGTGAGAGCTGTCACGCCGCAGATTGTGATTTACTGTCCCTGTCCATGCCCATGACTCATCTCAAGGACAGTGGTTGCTGTATAAACCCTATTGCCTTGTCTGTGTATTACTTCCCCTTTGTTTTAGTCGTTTCTAACATGCTGTTTTCTTCCTCACTTTCCTTCCGTTTTCGCAGATCTGAACATCTCCACCATGTGGAGTCGATGGCGTACATCGATTCTACTGTTAACCGCACTCTGTTGGATTGCTGAGCGAGCGCCAACGGTGGCGGGTCTGGCCGGTGTGGCCGCCGGTTCTAGTCACAACTACAAGATCAACCCGAAGCCCTGCTCGGTGAACGGCATCGACGGTACCTGTATGTTCGTATGGGAATGCATCAAATCCGAGGGCCAGCACGTGGGTATGTGCATGGACCAGTTCATGTTCGGGTCCTGCTGTTCGCACAATCTGACCGAAAATGTGATACCGCAGAGTGGCAGCGGCCACCAGCATCAGACGTTTGTTGGCGGCTATCGGCCGAAACCGACGGGCTCGCCGTCTGGTGGGAAGTATAAACCACCAAGACCAAGGTAAGCGGGTTGGATGGGGGAGTGCATTAGTTTCAAAACAGCCTCCGAAGCAACTCTCCCACCTTGAAACCTACGCGTTCATTGCTAACCATTATGCTTGTTCCTCTTACCTTTTTATCTACCCTTGGTGACTATGTCTGGCTACCAACCAACCAACGGAATGTGGGACCTCCCTCCTAAAACGTGTACTCTTGATGTTAAACGACAACATCTACCATCCCAAAACATTACCAACGCCTCCACACATACACAAATTCTCATCGGTACCCATTGGAATATTGGACCTTTTTTCCTCAAAATTTGCCAACGGTTTACTACCTCGAATCCATTAAATAACAACCGCCACCAATATTCAACAGTACTTTTGTTAGTAGTAATGGCTACACCACCATCTATCGGCCGAACGGCAGTGGTACGCTGGTGATACGACCGTCCCACAATCACCATCAGCAGTCACATCCGCACCACACGTATCATCACACTCATCATCACAGTAAGCCGGGAGGCGGCGGCGGCAGCGGTGTTAGTAGTTCCAGTAGTAGTTCGAGCGCTGGCGGTGGTGGCGCTTTCGTCACCGGCAGCAATCACTTTAGTCAAAAGCCAACCGAAGGCAGTGTAAATAAACATTCTACCTTATCGACGCTGGTACAGCAGCAGCATCAGCAGCAGCAACCGCAAACGGGTGCAGTCGACCAAGAGATGGCAGCGAGTGCATCAACCGGTAGGTTACTCTCTGGGGCAAAGTCTAGATGCGAATGGGTATGCCTGGGTGTAGTATACACTCGTGGAGACAAAGCCTACTTTCTTGTTTACCTAATCATTGGCTCTGTTTTGTTTCGTTCTCCATTTGCGTGTGCTGCAGGCGTATTTACCACTCACTGGCAGGCGACGACGGAGCCAAGTTTCATCACGCGAACGAAACCGCCGAAACCAAACAAACCGTCCAAGAAACCGATCCTGTCCATCTCGAACAACATTCAAAGCACCGTCCTGAAACCAAAACCATCGGTAGGTATTGCGCGGGCGGAATTGAATCGGAGCGTTAGGACACACGTTTCTGTGGGAAGCAAGTAGGCTTTTCAAGTTTGCCTTTTGCAATTGACTTCTTCCAATCAACGGAGATGGGCCGAACTTTATCTAGTTTTTTTTTTAATTTAAAAATAAAATTCCCCTTTGTACTATACTCCCGACATAAAGGCTAAGCCGACCAAGCAAAGTACGACCAGTACAAGCACCACTACCACTACGACGACGACAACAACGACAACGACGACCACGACGACGACCCCCAGGCCCACAACCAGAAGGACTACGACGACTACCACGACAACCACGACTACGCCTCGGCCTACTACCACGTCCTCCACCAGCCCCATTGGATCCAGCAGTAGTACCAGCAGCAGCAGCAGCAGCTCAACAGGTTCCCAAGCGCTTGCAACAGCATCCCCATCTGTGATTGACGTCGACGATGCTGCACCGTCCATTGCGTCCTACACCACGGCACCGGGCCGATACACGATTTCCGCAGCAAGAAACGCTGGTAAGGACTCCCTCTTTGTTAGGAAGCTGAAGATGGTGCTTCAATTTTGTGCCCCATTCAAAGCCGGTTGTTTGTTGGACAGTTCGTCTTTTCTTTTGCCCCCAATCACTCGTTATAAATACACACTTTTCTTCCTTCTATTCCTCCGAAAAAAAAAAGAATGCGGCATTCAAACGATGGGCCGACCGGAAACAAGGATCGTCGGTGGCAAAAATGCTCCGTTCGGTCGCTGGCCTTGGCAGGTGTCGGTGCGGCGCACGTCATTTTTCGGCTTTTCGAGTACCCACCGGTGCGGGGGAGCTGTCATAAATGACAACTGGATAGCGACGGCGGGCCATTGTGTCGATGAGTAAGTGAACACCGGCAGTGACCATTCCCCGGGACGTGCCGGGTGAAGTGATTGCTCCTAATTGCTTCCTCCGGCTTCTCTTCCCAGCCTTTTAACGTCCCAGATTCGGATACGGGTCGGCGAGTATGACTTTTCGCACGTGCAGGAACAGCTGCCATACATCGAGCGGGGCGTCGCCCGGAAGGTGGTCCATCCGAAGTATAACTTTTTCACGTACGAGTTCGACCTGGCGCTGGTGAAGCTGGAGCAGCCGCTCGTTTTTGCGCCCCACATCAGCCCGATCTGTTTGCCGGCGACGGACGATTTGCTGATCGGGGAGAATGCGACCGTTACCGGCTGGGGTCGGCTGAGCGAGGGCGGTACACTGCCATCCGTACTGCAAGAGGTAAGTTGGTGGGATTTGGGAGAGGGGAGGGAGGTGAAGGGAGAGCTGAGGTGGTGAGCTCCGGAATTAGAAAAGTATAGACATGTGATTTGATATGGTCAGCAAACCGTTTCTTGATTGACTTTGATTTTTGTTTGCGAATAAATTCGAATTCGAAGGACACATTTCATATGGATGCTACGCAGATTGCATACTTTTAGGCGAATTACAGAATGACCTCGAGGTCAGTAAAGTAGGCAATTTGTATTACAAATGACTGTTATTGTGAGGATCTGGTATGACACAAATAGTTTTCCTCTTTGTTTTACAGGTCACAGTTCAAAATTGATAGTGTTGATATTTACATATTGAAACTGATTCATATTGTTCAAAAAATCATTGTATCTACCCAATCATAAGAAGGGTAGAAATATTAACGAGCAAACAAAAAATAATATTAATGAAATCTGCAGCGTAATGCGCCACTTTGCATCGCGTTAAACCTTTAGACACTTTTTTTTAATCCTCTCTTCGGAAGCATCACTTGCAGAAAGCAGATACACAAAGGAACTGGAAAGGAAAAAAGAACGCGTTAAAATGCTCGCAAAGTTATAGCAAACTTTTGGCCGCAAGGTTCATTCTATTTTAATTATGTACTGGAACACTTTTCACTTTTTTTCTTGCATCAAATTCCTTGACGCGAACCGTCTGCACTGTACGTTCAATATGATGAAACTCTTTCCGTAATTAAAGCACACCGAAAGACCCATTCTTCACGGAAGCGTTCCATATCTTCACCATACACTTTAATGAAAAGGAATAAGAAAAAAACATAGCTTGTATGATCTTTCTCATCTGCCAAGAGCTGCATTTCGCTGCTAACGGAAAGCATTGTTCGGGGGAAGGTAAATGCATATCTTAATTATGGAGCATTTTCTCATTTTGTGTAGTTTCCTTTCGATGGTGTGTGCAGGCTGTCTTTCCTGCATCGCGACGGTGGTTGTCACGGTGACAAAAGTCCAGATGCTAAACGACATGTTGCTAAAAGTACACGTACAGGAGTTTGATGGGAAGACGTTTGCAATTATTAACCTCCTTCGCTTGTATAGAATCGCTATACACTTTTGTAGGTATCTCTAGCAACGTATGCTGAGTCGCTCATATTAATCATCTTTGTGTAGCAAAACGTACCGTGCAGACGTTCTATTCGAAGCAGAAGAGAAATCAACTCTTGTCGTCTAGTGCAACGTACTACCTTTTCCCTATGTAGTTCTTTGTCCTTCTAGTCAAGACAGCCATAAGCTGCTGCTAAGATACCAACACCTTTGAATGTCTGCAACAGTTTCTTTATTCTTTCGGTCTGGTTGGCACTAGCATCCTTTCATCATTTTTCTGTCAATGAAAGTGAGTTCAATTATGTTTGTGTCAATTTAATGTATTGAAGCTTGCGCGTATGAAAAGTCATCTTTGTTATCCTCTCAGGTGGAACGTGAATGGCTACGATGATTCCTTGTGATCCTTCAGCATCTTTACATTGACGCATGAGCTTTCCTAGTGTGTCGGTATAAACGTAACTTCCTAGCATGACTTTGCTTTATCATTGTGCATAGCACTATGATCCTTCTTTGTTTTCAATGATTACAGCAACCAACGGCAAAAGCTTAGCTGTAGGATTTCGCTAAAAGTAAAGAGTACGTGATAAGTAACTTTAGCATCATTGGTTGTGTCTCTCGGAAAACTACCCCACATACCCTGCACTTTGATTTTCTTTGCCCCACGAGACCAATCTTAACGTAAAAGGTCAAACTGCCAAAAAGGCGCGTTTATTTTCGGGAGAGACGATGCTCAGATTTGTATGCATAACCATAGCCGAAACAGATACAATCCTTTCAACACCCACAAAGCTTTCCCCCTTGGGGGTCCCACCAAGTCGAGAAGGTCGATTCAGTTGGCTATGTGGCTAGGATTCTACGCATGTTCCCGTCCTGCCCTTGCTTTCCCGGTGGAATTAATTAAGATACAAGTACGAGCGACGAATTCACAAGTTCATTTCTATGACGAGAGTTTCGTCGTTCGTCCTGTTTTTCTTTCTTTGAGGCATCCTTGCTTTTCACTTTGCCACATGCATCCGCTTCTCGATTCTGTACCGTGTGTGCTCGTTTGTATGTATTAAAGCACATCGTTGATAGCATCGTCACGTCGAATGAAGTCGTACCACTACCGGGTGTTGATGAAATGGCTTCCCCGTACTCCGAACGCATCACGAGCGGGATGGTTTTCCGTGTCCATTTTCCGTTTCTATTTGTGGTGCGTTTTGGCAAACTGATTCGATTTTCTTCTACAAAATCGTACCCCACTAGCACACTGCGTAGGCCAGGCAACTCACTTCGGAAGAAGCGGAATTCGTTAGAGTCGCCCAAAAGTGAACCTTGATTTTTGCCATTCGGACTGTGTAGAAAGTGTGTTTGTGTCTTTACGCCCTTGCTAGGGGAATGGTGAGTTTGTAAGAAAGTTGCTATTACCGATCCTGATTGGAAAAGGAAAGGAAAATACACGTTCAAACTAACAAACAAACTCGAACACAGCATGGATCGAAGGAAGGATGATTTTACGAAAGTCGTGATTTGTGTTTATCTCTAGTGCATTGGTCCATAGCTCAGGCGGAGAGTGTTAGATCTCAGAAGAAGAAAAAAAAATAGACAAAGTTGTCGATAAATTCGGAATCAATAGTTCGCTCAAGAAGACGAACTTTCTGCGCCAAGGCAGATGCTCTTCCCTTTCTTTCGGAGTGACCAGCAGAAGGAAGTGTTTTTTTGTCTTTCTTCAGTTTTCTTCCGAATTTCGGTGTAAACGATCCTTTCCGAACGAATTGGCTTGAAAATGGCAAAAAAAATAAAACGAACAAGAACGTGCTTTTGATGTTGTCTTCCCTCTTGTGGACGCAATCATGCTGCGACGGTGGATCGTTTTTCGTTAGCAATTTGAGTTTGTTTGCCAAACGTTATGCAGTGTTGGTTGTGGAGGAGAGGATGGTCAATAAACGTTGTGACTGACACCATGCGGGATTGTAATATTCTTCATATTTTGGTCAGAACAGATTCCAGGAATCAATATAATGTATGAACGATGCTGGTAGGACATTTCAAAATATAGTTGTGATAGTTGTGAGAGATAAATTTCTTACGATTCATTGAAGTGCATTGAATGTTTCATGTATTACTAACAAAACCCACAAAAATATAGTTATTGTTAAGCAAAACAATTCCCTCCTATTATTACTCTTTCCCTCAAGAGAGTCAAGAGAGAGTCAATCATCCAGTTGACTTTCCGGCATTAAGGACAAGTTGACGATACAAGCTCACGAAATAATGCAATTTTCCGCCTTACGGAAGGCCTGCAGCGCCTTCCTAGTAGCTTCTTGCCTTCTTTTTTCGGTAACACGAGAACTGTTAAAAGCATTAAGTTTTCCCTCCCGCGATAGTGCACTTGATAGTGAAAAAGCTTTTCCCACTGCCTCCGTTCGGTTTCGCCGAATGCACTGGATTGGGGTGAGTGTTAATTGATTAGAATCGTGAGTAGCAAATACCTCAGCAAGCAGTGAATCGACGGAAAACATTCTCACTAGTGGATGAAAACTTCTAGTTTTCCCGCACACGGAAGAGTTTTCACTTCGATGGAGTGTTTCAAGTTGTGCGGGAGATAACGGAACGGTTTGTGTGTGTGTATGTTTCAAGAGGAAAGCTGGTAGATAGTACTCTCGCAGATGATTATAGTTTCCGGATTTTGCAGTGAAGGGCTAATCTCGGCATGATACGGGTACTTTTGTGGGATGAGATAAAATGAGTGAAAATTAAGTGATGCAAACATTTAGAAGGCATTCAAGCCGAACTGATAAATTAATGATATTGACTGAGGGCTAAAGAAGCGTTTCGATTTAATTACTGCTCAATAGAAGCTGAGTCAGTAGCGCCACGATGTACCCTTGTGTCCAACAGGTTTAAATAATCACCTCTCAATCCATTGCTCGTTCCATTTGGCACGTTTCCAGATATTCATGCCACCCCTTTTTCCATGAGCATTCATCATCGAGATTCAAGGCATCGGGTTTAAAATAATGCTCTGGCATTTCTTCTGTTTGCTGCCGACGATGGTCGGAACATTCCAGCAGCAGACGAACGCTTCTCGAGCTCGTTTTGTGCTGCATATTTCCAACGTACATCCACCCATCGCATCCTTTAAGTTTGGGTTTTCCCTCGCCTAGCTTGGCTGTTGTGGGGAGAAATTCCTTTCGGAATAAAATTCTTCAACCATTTCGACCCTGGCCTGCTAGCGGAACTTCGTGCTCAGCCTTTTGAGCGCGGCGAGCATTCGTTTCGTTAGGACAATCGAAGCAAAGTTCTCTTTCATTTGACTTTTTTTTTTCCTTTGTTCGCTAAGACTTTTCTCTTTCTCTCTCTCTCTTCATTTCGCCGGGGATGGCGTAGCACCTCTTTAGTTATTTATTTCGTCGTCTTCTAGCCCCGAGGGGCCAGCGCTCTGTATAATAAGATGGCCGTACACCAGTTGTCGGTTGTCGATAACTTCAAGCATTGACAAGCTTTGCTCGTGCCGGTATGGTGGAAGAGGGTTTTTTTGTGTCAGTGGAAATGACTCGACCTTCGAAACCCGTTCATTTTCACTTGCCAACCAATTCCATTTCGCAGGGCATATTGTGCGGCGGAATGTGTGCTGTAATCAATTCCATTCGTCAACTCTGTTATCAAATGCTGGGGGGGAGTGAGCGTTTTTCCCTTTTCTTTTTAACTTTTGCCATCGGTTTCACTGTTGTGAGGTGGATGGGCTTCCTTGTTCCGACTTCCTTTTAAAAGAAAAACACATCAATTGAACATTGGCTTGGCAAAGGTTTACCCAAGCGCAAAGGGTGCCTAAGAAAGTGAATAAGTATATTGTTGGTAAATAAGCAAACGGATACTCGGTACACCCCTAACGTACCGTCGAAGTCGTAGAAAGTTTCTACCGAAGGGGAATGGGTATGAATAGAACCGTTTTTTCTCATTTAACTTCTTGCCCGTTTCTCGGTATGTTTCATCTCGTAATGGTGATAATGACGGTGGCGTTCGTGCTAGAATATTTGCCCCATCCGTTGTGCTGAACTGGATGTGCTTATGATTCACCGTGCAGGGAGGGATCCCTTTTGCCTTTTCAGTTGTGAGAAGTGATGGTGCACATGCCTTGCGTGGAACTGTGGCTATGGTCGGATCGTACCGATAGCCTGTACGGATGGAAGGTCGGGTAAATGGTAGTAGAATGGTTGTGAAGATGTATGAACTATTCCGTGCAAAAAAGTTAAGAATGAATAGCTAAACGAACTGTAATGCCATTCCGTTGTGAGAAAGTTGGTCTCGTGCTGCTTTGATCATCAGGCTAAGGAGTTAATTAGGGCGTTTATCGTACAAAAGCCGGGACGAGCTTAGCTTGAAGACATTCGCATTCATTGTCAATTGGAATATGTTGACGATTATCATCCCCAAAAAAGTGACATTAGTCGAAATATACCAATGTAATGATTTTTATCAGTGTTAAGCAGACCATTAAGTGATCTATAAATTAAGATTAGAATAGATGAATCTAGTTAAGCTATAGTTATACACAATCACAATGCGATACCGAAACACGATAAAGAATGGTCCTATGATAGTAGCAAAAAAGGCCCCTCTCTCCTTGATTGTTGTACTTTTTCCGAAATTGTGCTTTTTTGTCACAATTTCACATCCACAGCCTCCACCATCCATCTAACGACAACACATAAAACACTGTCGACAACGGCCATCATCGGCTCGCAATGATCGGCCATTAGCTGCCGCGCTGATTGCGGTTTTCAATCCGCTAACAAAGTGATAAAACGCGTGAGAAAGCAAACGAATGGTTTGGAGCACCAGCGGAACCGGGCAAGCGTAACCGAGGGACACGGAATGAAGAAAAATCCATAATCCCAGATTACCACTTCCCGCGTTGAGTAGGAAATTTAGGATGAAAAAAGGAAAGGAAGCAAGGATAAAAAAAGCCGGTACGATGCTGATGATTGTACGAGCGTCTTTTCTATCTCTCTCGCTAAGGCTGTTAGTGCTGTTTTATGCCATTTTGTGGGAGTTTCTGTCAGTGCCTACGGGTACAGCTCGCGCTATTCTGTTGCCCACCCGTTACGATAAGAGGCTGCCGTTGTGGTGATATGATAATTAGAGGAGCGTATAGATTCCTTAAGGGCTTTCCGGAAAGCTGGCCCCGTGCGGTTGGTGTGAAAGAATGTCAAGTGGATGAGTTGAAGCGGCTCTGTATGCCCATCTCCAGCCAACAATTTTAAGATTATTATCCGCTAAAAGACAAAGAACGGGAAAGCAAAGTTCTATGTCGAAGGTGGTGCCTTACGATGGTTTGTCTTGTGGTTGACGCTTGGGGTGTCAGGATTTGATGCGTCTGTTTACACCTGAACATTTATAACGTGAATAAAGTGAACATTTTGAGCTGCTTGAAAACTAGCGTCTCAGAAGCGAGCACACTGTTTGTGGTTTTTATAGTTTTTCGCTTTCTTCTAACCTAAAGTAACTTACCGAAGGAACCGGAAATAAAGCCCTTTTTTCGCCGTTTCTCCACACGTCACAGCGATAAATTTTGTATCACTTCACACGGCCGGAACACAAACCTCGGGCACGTGGATGCAATGTGAAGCTGGTGGGGCTGAAGTTGAAGAATGACTCGGCACAAATAACGCCCGCAGTCATCCTCTCAGCCGAGTGGAGCTTTTGTTGTGGTCGACGGTAAGGTGAATCCATGGCACAGGAGTATTCTCACGGCGAATCAACGATATCGCAGTGCGCACGAAAACGGAAATGGTGCTGGAATTCCTTCAGGCAGGCATGAAAGAGATATTATCACGTACGTGCGGGCGGGCTCTGGACCCACGCCGTTCTTGGAGCACTATTGATAAAGCCACGTTTGTGGTTTATGTCTGAAAAAAAAGTGAATGATTCTATGAAATTGTACGAGATAGTGATGTAAACACATGAACAAACAGTTCAAAAGGAGAGATGAAGTAAGCTCGGTAGAACAAACAAAGCTTTTACAAAGAATGTCACAAACTGAGTTATTCGGTTGTAGATTCTGTCAAGCTTTTGTGTGACCTTGTAAAGCACATTTCATCTCCTTTGGTGTAGTTGAGGGTTTCCTTGAAAAATTGCAAAATACGCTTCCAGAGATTTGATGTCAATGAAGGTTTTCCTATTTCTTAGCGGCTTTTTCCTGCATCTTCACTAACAGGGATCGGAATTCACGAACATGTTAAAACACCGAACCAACGCCGAACACACACACACACACACGTCTGTATGTGCGCGGGACACAAAAGGAGATAAATTTCAAACACCAATATCTACACCATATGTTCCATCGAGCTTTTTAAAGCGTCGAAATAAATTTCATCCGATAGCGCAGGGATTGACCGAACGCAAGGAACACAGGGATAATCAAAGCGAGCGCAATCGTTGTCCCCCCTCCGGTCCTGCTCGTTTCAGGTTCGTGGTGCCGTGGTAAGAAAATAGCGCCAAGTGCCATTCGAGAACCCATCCATCCAAAACTAAATCCCGACCTCGATTTGGATGGGACTTTCCTGCTACAGCGGTGCTTCAATGGGAAAAGAATTACCTTACGTCGTGAGCCTGGTGGTGGTGGTGGGTTTGTTCTGGTGGGAATGGTGTTGTGGGGAATGATTTGTTGACGCTGCATGAAACTCTTCACACCGGTTGGGCATCCGTACGCGCGGTACCATGTGTGGGGAGGAGCAACAGACGACCGTATTCTCCGCTTTCCCACTGCTGATCCTTTTTGGAATATGATCGAAATGGCAGAAAAATAGCTTTTCCAGTACGTTGTGGAATAGATCTTTCTTTTCTTTGGTATACCTTTCTCTAACCACCCTTGGAAGATGGTGATTTGATAGCATGAGCACATGAACTGATAATGTGTGAGATTCGGTGTAGTTTTAGCTTGATATTTCGAAGCCGCTCGTTTCGTTGGAAGGGATGAGTTTCATCCATTTCTTTGGTGTGGTTGGATTGCGTGCGTGCGTGTTTTTCTTCTGTGAAAAATGTGTTTGTGTATCGTAACGCATTTCCTAATGGTTAACAAACTCGAACCAAGAATGGGCTTTTGGATGGAAAAAGGGCTGATTAATGAAGAATAAGCAAAGTGTAATAAACTTTGGATGCTGTTTTGTTCAGGCAAACGGCATAAACTCTTCAAATTGATGTGGAGACGGTATAACTTTGCCAATGATATCTCTTCTTCGTGGAAGTGATGAATTGAGTACGAAACGAAGTTTAATAGGAAATCTCATTACGATGTGGTAAACGGTGATGTGGAGGATGGAAAAATGGTCGAAAACCAATAGCAAAACGTGATTTTTTTAAGGTTCAACTCGGAACTTACTTCCCTGTTTAGATTTATGA
>AXCO02007399.1:0-14726 GCA_000473525.2 Anopheles melas | reverse complement strand
GTGGTAGATTCAGTTGTAGAGCTGGTGGTTACACGAGTCGTAGATGAAGTGGTGGTAGACTCAGTTGTAGAGCTGGTGGTAGCTGGAGTCGTGGATGATAATGTAGTTAAAGTGCTGCTAGATGCGGTACTCGAAGAGGATGAACTAGGAGCATTCGTCGTTGTCGTTGATGTGATTGAGTTTGTAGACATCATAGTTGTGCTTGTTGAGGAAAGCGTTGTCGTCCGCATGGTAACCGTAGTTAAAGGAGGCAAGCATTTAATTACAACTTCCACATTGCTTCCTATGATAAAGGCTCGTTTAAGATCCTTCACTTCGATGGTCACGTACAACTGGCCAATGCCACCACGCACAACCCGTACAGCCAGCTCAGTATTGTATCGATGTGGTGGCGCTTCCACACGTATATACTGTATAAGGTGTGGAAGAGGCTGAAAGAAAAGTAGGGACCAAAAACAGTGATTTTTTGTTCAAGTCACTTTCACATAACCTAAGTGTACACCAAACTATCACTCACATTATCGAACGTAAACACCACCGGGTTGCGCAATCCTTTCAGAATGCGTTTTTTGTAGCAAATTTCCAACTGCACATCGGGCGTCCCGAACGTCACCACATTGGCGGAAGCACAAACACAATACACGGACAGCAGAAGAGCTGTAGAGCAAAGATGCAATTGCATGATGATCACACTCGCCTTGACCGTAACCGACTGACGGGCAAGCGACCTCGAGCACGATTATATCAGCGGTTCCGAAATACAGCGAAATTTTAAAACCCGAAACCGGTTTCGTACGAAAGTTGCATCTGCAACGGGAATTGCATTCCAGGCCGGAAGGAAAGTAAGCCGAGCCTTTATTTTTGGACCTTTTTGCAACTGATCCCGCTATGCAACCGGCGGGGAAAGGATGTCAATGAAACCGATTTTTTTTGTTGAATTTTTGGCCAGCAAACCGGTTGCAACGGGTGCCGAAAACGGCCTTTTACTTTTTAGGATAAGGCGTGGAAGAGTTCAAGGTTTACGATTTGTTTATGATAAGCAGCAGGTTAATGCACCTTCTGGTGGGGAGAGTTGAAACCAGAAAAATGTTTGGGGAGGTTGAAATGTATTTGAAGTACGTAAAATTCGGTTAACGATAACTAATTGTTTTTTTTCCATGTTTTTTTTATTTACTTTCAGCTGGCGTGCTCATCAACATCGAATGCAAAGCCTGGGCCCGCAACATCATGTACGATCGGGCTGAGCGAAGAGGGTCCGTTCACTTCGAGCTGATGATCGATTAAATCGGTGGCTCGTACGCACCACTTTAAAGCAGCGAACCCGGGCCCATCCCGGCTCCACTTCGCACATTTCGCCAGGCGCACGTGTTATCATCGGTTTTTTTGTAGGAGGGAGACGAGCGGGAAAAGGAAGAGAGCAAGCTGCACCGAAGTCCGATCGGTCGGTGACAGCAGCAGCATCAGAAGCAGCAGTGTAGTATGGGCAGCAGGCACAAAAGCAGGCCTAGAAGTATCGAATGAGTTTACGCTAGCGTTAGGACAACCGCAGAACAAGCAGCCAGAAGCAGCAGCAGCAGCAACAGCAGCAACATGTAGTGCGCAAAAACATTTGTTGATCGGAGATCGGAGATCGTCGACGTTGGAATATTGAGTCAAACAAAACAAACCAAACAAAAAGCAAGCATACACACGAGAGTCCCAACTACGAGAACGTGCGAAAACATCCATTAAAACCAACGCGTTACGAGAAACGGGCAGGGAGTCAATATATGCGCGCGCGAAATCAAGGGCATATATTAAAAGAAAAAAAAACAACCAAAAAACCACATTGTAGTAGGCGACGATGCGTGCGTGCGTGCGTGCGTGACGGCGTAATCGTTTTTGGATCATTTGGGCTAGGCATTTTATACTTTTCACCTGTAACTTCAGCTACTATCGGTTGGTGAAGATTGTTGTATGATTTTGTTATTGCAATAGTATACATAATACCCACGTTAAAGCAAAGAAAATGAAAGAAAGAAAAGAAAATGAAAACAAACTAATAATAATAAAAAAAAACAAGTAAAAGATTTAAGACCATCGTAATAACTGTAGGTAAGTTGTACAGCTAATTGCAGAAGAAGAAGAAAAGGGGGAGAAGAAACAAAAATTAAACAAAACCCAGAGGCATTCCGCTCTCTGCTTCAGTAAGTCAGTAAGTAAAAAAAGGGAGGCAGCAAAGCAAGAACGAGCAAAGCAAAAGTTTGACGGGGGGAAAACCATTTAAAAAAAACAACAACAAACCAACAAAACAAATAAGAAACCGGCGACACCGATATTCACGCGGTTTATTAGTAAGGCGAGAGCGAATGTGTTCTATTTAGGTGCAGCATGCTAGAATTGTAGTTGACACAACACACAACACAACTTTCCGTAATATAACTCCACCTTACACATCCACTCTTAAGCAGCATAGCAGCATGATCTCTCGCAGTAAAAGAAGATTAAAAAAGAAAGAAGAAGAATGGAGCATCGTACTAGACGAAAGTAGCCAGCAGCAGCAGCAGTAAAACATGCATCAACATGAGGGTGACACTACCGAATACGCATGATATACCCGGTCATTTGGGGGCAGTCATCATAGGGCGGGTGAGCATAGTCAGCATAACGGTCCCTTTGGCCCCATGCCGGTCGCTGTTGGGGGAAACCCCAGCCGATTCGCTTCTCGAGCTCTTCTTACTCTCCCCCCTCCCCCGGAAAATATAGTCTGCAAATTGTAGATCTAGTTGAAGTATTTGCGTCAAAGCGTCGCCGTACATCAGCAAAGCATTGAAACAAAAAAGGCAAGGCCAGCATTCAACCATTGGAGCAATGTAGTTTGTATCACATGCTAAACTTTCTTCTCGTGCCGTACACTTACACACATACACACCCACACACACCCACACAAACACATTCACAGATACACTCAACACAAGATAAATGCATAACGAGGCTGGCCGGAAAGGGTTGCAAGGGGGAAAAGAAGTTTTCGCACCACCCTGTACGATGTACTAGGCAGCAGCTGATGAAATATGAAATAAAGGAAAAAAAACCGAAAAATACACTCACAACAACAAAAAAAAAAAAACACCGAACGAAGAAGTATGATTTCCTTTACCCCCTTTGATGGCAGATGGCGTTTGTGCGGTACTGTCAAAGTCTAGTAGCTGCGTATGCGCGAACAAGGACAGCGTAGCGTGGTGTAGTAAGTAGCCTAAACGAGAAGTGTCGTTGATTAGTGTCAGTGTGCATCAGTTGTGCACCAGCCACGCATTGCTTTGCTACGTTGGGCATGAAAGACATGGTCGCTAAGCATTCTGCTTCTGCTCAAATGGGCAACTGGTGGCAACAAGCTGTAATGGTAAACTAATGCCAGTTTTGCTAGTGCATCATGTGTGTAGCGTTACTGGCGTGATCTACTTAGTACACACAGAACGAACGTAACTAAACAAAATGAAGGGCCTCTTTCTATTCTTATCACTCACTGCCCACTGAATAAGTTAAAACAAAACAAAAACTGCAGAGAAAAAAATAATAGCGTGAAAAAAAGATAGAAAAATACAATGAATCGAACAACTGAACATCTGAAGCATGTGGAAAATGAATGCAAACACATGCAGCCACGAAAACGACACGGAAATGCATGTCAAAGACAACACACAATGCTCGAAAAGCGCGAGATATTAGCAAACAAAAATAACATAACGAACAATGTTACAGAAATAAAAGTAAATAACTATAGTCGACAGTAAAACCAAACGAGCCAATGTCTTCAGTGAATTTATTGTTGCAAATGCGTATAACAACACAACACAAAAAAGAAGGAACTCAAACCACACTGATACAGAGCAGAAGTTGAAAACAGAAGTTGTTAAAAGAGCTGAACACTCGAGTTGAAGTTGAAAACATTCTATGAACTGTTGAGACGTTGCCATTGGAAACTAAACATCGTTGGCAGGTGTGTATCTTCGCTGATCGAATTCGCGCGCCTACTGATAGACGAATTTAAATGATTCTTGCACTTTGCTAGAGAAGTCAAGCCCTGCTCCCGGGGGGAGGGGGGGGGTGGTGGAAGGAAGACAGTAGAATACGCATAATGAAAACACAAATGTCCTGCACACCATCGCTGTTCAAACCTTGATCTTGATAATCTTAACCTAACCCATACTGTGTAAACACCGTGTCTCGTAGCTTGCAGCCACGCGCAGATATAAGTGTGAGCATGTGTTTTTTTCGCATTGTTTGTCAAGCTTAAGCTGCATCCAGGATGCATCCGGCTAGGATTATCTTTTGTTTTTTTCCCCAATAATAATAAACAAAAACTTTTACAAAAGGGAAGGAAACGGGACACCCGAAACGTTGTGTTCGTTGATTGATTTTGTGTGATGTGATTCCTTCTGTGGTGGAATTTTGAAATGAAAACGATAAATATTGTACATTGCTGTGTCATTTGAACTGCAATCGATATGTGATTGAACATTGTTGCTAATTGGAAAAAAAAATTGGTAATTGAAGAGATAAGTGTGATCATCTAATTGGAAAAAAATCTGGAAAACGTTAATTTGAACTTGGAGCAAATCGCTCATGATAATTCATAACGTACTACGCAAAACGCAAAATATCGAAAAGCACTTTAATAAGATCAGGCAAACCACACATACAGACATTCAAAACCGGCATGCAGCAGACGTTAAGCAAGTGTCGTACAATAGAACGTATATACTTTTGCGTGGA
The DNA here is from genome assembly GCA_000473525.2 of Anopheles melas. NCBI lineage: Eukaryota > Metazoa > Arthropoda > Insecta > Diptera > Culicidae > Anopheles > Anopheles melas. The sequence continues at coordinate 9,971 of AXCO02007399.1, read as the reverse complement.
GCTTCGGGCATCTGTAGAAACACAAGCATGATATTAAATTAACGAGTTATAAGTATTTTTTAAAGAATAACAAATTATAAAAAAAATCGATCGTGGGTAAAAGGTACACGCGCACAACGCATACACACATACACATCTATACACAGCAACAATCCCCTATTGCAAGGATTGCTTTCACGCGAAAAGCTCCTTGCGCGTGCGTGTTGGTGTACGGATGCGTTGCGTTTTTGTTTTTGCTGACGATGGAAGCCCTTTTGGTTAGGTAGTTGATTACGAGCGGCATCCTCCCCCAAGGACGGTCTGGTGGGACAGCTCGACAGCTTGACAAATTATTTATTTAGGATAGCGTTTATCTCGTGTCTTTGTTAAGTTTTTCGGTGACATTCAATGGCCACCTTGTGTTTTCGCTCGTCATCGTCGTCGTTGTCGTCATCGTGTTCGTCGTCATCGTTGTCGTCGGTGGTTCGTGTTGGTACGCGTGGCACGCTGCACGCATAAGCGCATATATAGAGGTATTACATGTTTTCACTGCGTGTGGTAAATAGGGATTGTCCCACCCCCCTCCCCCACCCAATGTTACTTTTGTGTTTTGTGCATTTCGCTCCTTTACTAACGCAAATCGGGTGCAATGCGAGCGACGCGTGCGTATCCTTTTGTAGCTGCATCCGCATTTTGTTCAGTCACTCTAGTAGCAGCAACCCACTGGAAGCGGTGTTTTGTTGCGATATAAAAAACGCGTGGGAAGAAAAGCTCGCAAAAGAAAATAAATGAAGAGAAAGGAGAAGAAAGGCGTTAGAAAAAAAAGAGAGAGAGAGAGAGAGAAAAAAACAAACAAACAAAAAACCCTAAACAGAATATAGCGCTAAATTTTAATTAAAATTAACGTTACAAATGGTAAAAGAAGAAATAAAGAAAACCAGCCCATACGAAATGGTGGGAGGAAATAGAAATCTCTAACTTAGTGAAAGAGATGCTGAAAATCTATTGTTAGTCGAGAATATTTACTAGGATACCGAAGAGTTAATGGCATAAGTGAATCACAAAACAACACATACACAAACACACACACACGCACACCTATACACAACGACACATTAGACACGCGTACATCCCCAAATACACAGATGATAATGAATAAAACCTTTCTAGTTATAAAACAAAACAAACAGAGAAAGCCATGTCGTTGAATAATAAAAGTAAAAGTAATACACACAAAAAAGAGCAGAACAAAACATCAAAGGAATAGAAAACAGCTGAGCAAATGAACTCGCGTACACAGCATAACGAAACACCTTTCTTTGTGTTGCAATACTTCACAACGCAAGCACACGCCTGAACCGTGTGGCGCTTTTCACCTAACATCACCCCATAATCAACACACAAACGGCATGCATAAGGCATGCGAACACATACAACAACAAAAAAACTTAGTTGAAATACCTGTCGCAGGGTAGTGTCGCTTTTCGAAGTCTGTTAAAAAAAAAGAAAAGAAAAAAACCAAACACACAAACAAACACACATAAACAGATCACGCAATACAAGCAAAGCAAGATTTGCAGCAAGAGAATAAAAAAAAAGGAAGAGAGCAAGCAAACATCCAATACCACATTACTTAATACTATAAACTATAAAACAAAAGAAGCCCAATAAAATTGCAACAAACAAAAAAAAAAGAATGATAAAACCAACGTTAGACAAAATTCGAGTAACAAATGAAACAAAAAGAGGAAAAAAACAAAAGAAAACAAAAACAGAAAATAAATAAATGAGAAGAAAACAATTCGAACGCTTTAAGCGGGTGGCGTTTGTACTGCAGCTTTCAGTTTCTTTCACACTCCGGAACAGGAGCCGGAAAAGGGGAAAAATGGAGAGGTAAAAAAAAGTTAAAGAATAAACGGACAGAGCAAAAGATTAGAAAGAAAAAGAAAATAAAACTAATACAACCTGCTACTCGAGTCGAAGACTTGAATTGAAGATCTATTTAAGACAGACCACCCACCACATTAATAACACAAGAAGTAATCGAATTCGAGGACGAAAGCAAAAAGGAACGAAAGTAAACCTTAAACAAAGAAAAAAGAAACAAGCATAAACAATTGAGAGAACAAAGTAAACATTTTTTTTTCTGTTAGAACACGCAACACGCGAGAGATCTAGCGATTGAATGATTGGAAATGAGGATGAGGATGAGCGGCGCATGGAATGGTCGAGTGGATGGTTCAGAATTGGGAAAGCTTTGCGAGAGAGAAGAAGAGAGAGATAAAGAGAGAGAGAGCGAGTGAGTAAATGGGGGATGGAGTAGAGAGAAAGGGAGGAGAGAGAGCGAGCGATAGAAAGAAGTGGGAAGGATGGATGAAGGAGCAGAGAGAGAGAGAGAGAGAGAGAAAGAGAAAGAGAGAGAAGGAAAATCACATCACGGTATGGTGTAGAATGCACCGCGCGGATAGAATCGGAAAATGGAATGTAAAGCTATTAAATCTTTTTAATAAACCAATTATTGAAATAAAGAAGAAAAGTCGGTAGCGACAAACATCTCTGGATTCTGTACGGTTGAGTTGGAGCAAGTGGGAGGGCCAATTGGGTGCAATTTTCAATGCTATTTCGCATCCGAAAAAGAGAACCATAATTTCAATGAATTGCATGTTAGAGTATGTAATGTAAGTGTTTTTTTACTAATAAATGTATATTGTTTTTTTTTATTAAACAGATCTAACAACATTTTACTACGCCTTTCTACCGTTTTGGAGTACTTACTCTTATCTATCATCGTTACCGCCTTGTTAATGTCTTAAACATCTCGGCTAACAAGACTGTATCCTGGGTTGTACCGGTTCTCCCAATACGCAAACCACACCTCTGTAGTTTGGCGATTTTATGGTATGCAGCATCCCATAACACAACCATAATGTTTTATAGCATCGAAAAACGCTCGCCGATGCTTCATGCGGCGAAGGAATCAATGTACATTTCATACAAATTAATTTGTATTTGATTGCACCACCAAACAACAGTCGGATCGTCAGGATGATGTCTCTTTTAGATGGAGTTTTCGATAGCTATCCCCTTACTAGTTGAGTCGTATAGTCAACCAACGAGGTAGTTTAATAGAAAGGAACTCCGGCATTTTGAGGATGCCTCATTTGTCTTGTTTTAGAGAATGTTTGTCAAGGAAGTCTTAAGTATAGTTCTTGTACTGTATGTTTGCACAGTTGTTTCAGCTAATATTGGCTGGTATTATTGAATCCGTTCGTAGTGGGAACGTACGGCGCTCACATGAAATTCTAGGGATGGCAACACATTTCTTGCGCCCGGTCCTACAACGCCGCGGTGAATAACTGTAGCAACTATCTAGTACGTTAGGAAAATGAGTGTCGGGACGTACGCCGCCGCTACGGACGGATTCAATAATACCACCCATTATCACAGTTACAAAACATATTTTACTCTTACATTTTTAACCATTTGATAACAATCAAATTCATGTATAATCAGTGCTTCTAAATGAATAACATTTTTGTTTTGGTGTAATTTATGCCATTTTGATTAAAATGTTCTCGAATTTTAATACACTTTGTGGTTGTTTGCTTTAAAATCAATGTGTTTTTTTTTTATTTTCTTATGGTAAAACACATACACTCATTTCAAACTGCCAGTCGGACAAAACCAATGCATTTTTAAATGAAGATCTTTCACAAAGAAACAAAAAAAAAACTACCCTTCATTGGTCTCTCACTTCCTCGGAAACAATATTTCCATAATTGCTCTATTTCCACTGGTAAATAGTACGCCCACCGTTGTGTGCAAATAAAACGAACGCTCAAAACCAACAACCAGGCAACCGATTAAAATGTTACAGCTCAGGGGGAAAGAGTGAGGAACGTTACGGCACCCGGCTCCGAGCGTTATCTTTCGTTTAACCTCTCACTAGCCCACACACCCAAGCCAAGCCCACAACGCAGCTCGCAGGTAGTAATTACCAACATCTCTAAACTGAACGCAATCTTCGCCCTATCTCCAGCACCATCAAAGACAAACGAAACACCCAGCCCAGTTAGGTCCTAGCGAGGCGATTGGTGCGAATGAGAGGATGAGTAAAAAGGTTGCGCACCAGTTTTCTTTCATTTCCACTGGTCACTTTTTTGCCTGCTGGCTTTCGAGCATCCGTGGCGATATGTTTTTCATCAACGCTGTTGCTTTCTGCCGTTTTCTTGCCTTGCGGGGAAGCGCGCCAAGAGATGGCCGGTAGGGGAGGCGTATGCATCGAATTGAAATCATTAATATTTTATTGAAAGCATATTTGTTGCAATGTGGTAGCGTGGGAGCGGCAAAGAGAAAATAAGGGAAAGGATGCAAAACGTGAGGAAATGCCCTCCCGGTAGTCGGAAGTAAAACATGTGCAGTGCATTAGAGATTTATACCCGGCTACGGGTTTCCCCCTGTGTCTTTTAAGCCAAGTCCAGCTCTCACAGCCGGGTTGGAAGAATCTGGGCTTGGATAAACAGCGCACCGAGTGGTAAGTATTTGCACAACAGTCGGCCAAGTAAATACCGCCAATGATTAGCTTGTCTGCAAATGGAGAAATAATCCTTCGCTTCGTGCTGATGGGATGTGCTCCAGTTTGCTGCAGAGACTAGGGATTGAGCAAAAAAAAAAAGAAAAAAGGACTTTCCACCATCCACCCTAGGCTGGACATGAGTGCTGGGCGTGGGCTTACCACGGGGGAGCAAACATTGGTCCGTTCGGTTATGCCGAGACCATTGTTTTAATTTCAATTTCTTTCGTTGCATTGCAAATGGAACCATTTTTTTCTGATGCTGTCGGGCAATGTTACCTGCAACACAACTGCAGTGGTCAACATAGGTGATGGCTTTTCACTAAAACGTCGTTGTAAGCTTTCTTTTGCTATTTACATTAGCCTTTTCCTAGGACTGTAGGACCTTTCCATAGAGCGTTTTGATGTGTAAGATTATTATTCTAGTTCGAAGTACTTGCTAAACAAAGTCTTGTGTGTGTGTGTAATGAAATGCTTGAAAATTTATGTTTGATCCTTTTTCCATCACTAATAGTGAAGTAAAGCCAGATGAGATAAAGCAATTGAAGAAGCAAAAGGTTTCATTGAAATGAAAAGTCTCTTAGCTGCAGTTTCTTAACTTTGCATCATTATCCTTTTATGTTTTGGCGATATTTGGAATAACATCATTTTAAATTACAATCGATTCGAGCGAATCTTCGAACCGGTTCCAATCTACCTAAACAAACCGCCTAAAGGTAGGCAACACCCAGCACATAATGGGCTGTTCAACGCTATCGATAGTATTCTATTTTTCTTTCTGGTGAATCTGAAACGTGAATCTGAAGCACAAGACGAAAAGAAACTAAAACTTTACATTTCCTACATGCAATGTGTATTAAGGAAGAAAAGAAAAATTCAAATGCAACACACACATTTCTAGCGGATGCGATTAGATAATAGGCAAACGAAGAAGAAAAAACACACACATCTCGTCAAAAGACGCCGTCTATCTTCGACACCATCAAACGACTTTGACGGAATGCGCAGCATGAAAGCAACCGTTTTTTCAACTGCTCCAAGCTACTCAACACCAGTAAGGTTTGGTGTGGAGTGTGACAGAATCTACGTGGCAATGGCCAGCGACGACTGAAGAAGGGCTACAGAAAGCCTAATTTTCCCATTCTACTCCAGATCAAACGCCATCCACGGTGTGCACGTGGAAAAACATGTGCAGCAAACGGTTGGTCGACTGCGGATGGGCGAAACATCCCTCTCTCTCCCTCTCTACCGCACGGATCGCTTTTCAAACAAGCAGAAGTGCAAAACAGAAACTTTCTTCCGTTTGGCGTGTGTTTTTCCTTTGCGTTTTATTTTTCTCTTTTTTTTGTACTCATCTTTTCAATCCCGAACGGGAAACCGGAAAGGGTCAAAACTGATGTTGGTGAGGATATTCATTAGCTAAGCGTGAACCTGCTCGCCTCTGGCGGCACCCGTCGCGGTCCGTCCGCTCGCTATCCGTTTGGCTGGATCTTGTTTCTTGTTCTCTGCCAACGGGGCAGCGGCAGCCTTTGCCTTTGCCGATGTAGTACGATGATGTGTTTACTTAAGACCACAGTTTGCGCCGTACCTTCCACCCGTGCTATTTACACAAGATGAAGTGAATGATAATTTATTTCCAAGGTGTGTGTGTGTGCGTATGGTTGTGAAGTATAGCGTGCGCTTTCGTATCTTTTTCCCTGGCGAGGAGTTTTTTTATTTACTCCGTTCTCCCTTCCCGCACCTCACTATAGAGTGGGAAAGAAAACGCCACCGATGCCACGGTTTCGGTGCAAATGAGTATGTTTGCATACCGGCTTTTCCTCGTGCACACACCGGTCGGTGAGGGAATTGAGTTTTGCTGCCTTCTTGTGGTAAGCATTCGTATCGCTGATGCACCGTTGCTTTGTGGGGCAGTTTTTTTTCGCTCTCTTTATCGTTCCACTCTTTCTTTCTCGCTCTTGTGCCGCCGTTTTCTACCGTACCGATTGCGATACTGTCACACACATCGAGGCTTCTTAATCACTGGAATGCGCCCTTAGATGCAGCGAACGGTAAAGTACAACACGAAAGCCTCATTGTTTCCCCGGGCCCAGTTGAATGCTGCTATCGTGCTGATTCTTATTTCAAGCCTTTTAATCACAACAACCGCAACGAGACAGAGCACCAGGCCCGTCTCGGTCTCGGAGTCCAGGTGGGAATTCTAATCAAAACGAAACTTTTTAATCAAAGACCTCTCTCAATGGGATCGATGGTGAATAGAGAGCCTGTGGGTTGTTGAACGCTCCCCGCGACCATGCTCCTGGTAGGCTGCAATCCGGCTCGTAGGTTTGTATTGTGGAAATAATGTGTGCTGGGCAAGGGAATCAATAGCTTCGATTGTTAAATTGAGGGAATGCATCTTACAAATGAGTGCGGCTTGATTGTTTTAATGCGAAATAAATCGTTTGAGAAAAATATGTATTTGCGTGATTATGCCTATGATTTTCATCTGTAGTATAGCTTGATAAAAAGTAAGATACCAATTTTCACAAAGCATATTACCATCTATTGAAAGCATGAATGGAGATTATCAGGATAACAAACAATCAATATCTAATTTATTATTTTAAATTACCTTTTTTATTTTTAAATATTAACCAAAAATAAAAGAATTATTTTTTAAGCTATGTTCTCATAACTGAAGAGTGCAGTTACTGACATTTCGTAATGTATTATCGTTTCTTCTCAAACAAATAGATTTAGTGCCCAAAGGTATGCAATATATTTAGTACTTCAACATATGTAACGCCTGAATGCATGCAATTTGTTGAAATAAGGCACAGGAATTCATATAAGGGATAAAATTGCTCTACGAATGTTACAAACTACACTATTTGTTCATCTGATCTATGTTTTAAACCAGATGCTATGTTTGTTGCAAAGCATGTTGGAGTATGCATAAGCACAACAAGACATACAAAAAAGTTGTCGCCTTAAAACTACTAGCAAATTCATGTGATATGTAAGGTAATACAGTGTGACGAAATGTAGCAAGGTATCACATTTGATTTCCCCTCAGAAAAATCTCGCTGTTACACTGTAGTTCATGCAACTGTTCAACAAAAAACATCACGAGAGAAGTTTTTCGTTTAAAACTCTGAGACACGCGACGAGTTCCCCGATAAAAGGACTGCAGGCAGTTTCCCCTCGTTGGTTCATCTGGTTAACAGTTTGAAGTGTCGCGCTAGAAGGGGGTCATGCGTTATCCTGCTACAAAACTTACATTCATTTTTCCCCTTCCTTGTCGCTTTTGTATTCATGTATTCATGCAACTCGTTTTGGAACAGATGTTGCTGTTCGTCATTGAAACACTTCATCCTGCTAGCTCTACAGCAACGTATTCACATCATTTTCACTTCATGACGCAGCATTGATAGATACAGAAAGTATTTAAACGTTGCAGGGGTTTTATATCCTGTTGCAGAAATTTTCCTAATAACAAAACGTCTCTCCATGGTACAACACAGCAACATAAGGGGATGCTTGGCTAGAGTCAAATTACAGGGGAAGTATAGTTGAAGCTACAGCAAACAGCAAAAATGAACCACAACTTTTACGGATACATCTGCAAGGATACTCCATGTATGGGATACATGCGACAAACGTGAATATTTGTTTCCTTACAAAGATGAATGTGATGTTACCTCCAAGTAGTACGATATTTTATAATATTTTTAAGTTGCAAAGCAAAGTGTTTATGAGACATACAGCGTTGCATTTATCATGTTACTGATGACTTGCCTTGACGTGAAGCATGCGTTCATGTTTGATACTTTCCACAGGACAGAAATATGTAACAATACGAGCCTTGTCCTTGGTGTTACTTTGTGTAGGGAGCGCCGTGTAATTGTAATTGTAATTATCTTTTCATATTGTAGTGATTATCGTTCGGCATTGTTTACGACCTCAATGTGTGTCAAAAATCTGTAAAAATATTAGCATTTTGTTTACATCGAATATATCCGTGCTATTGTTTGCAGTATTGTTTTTCAGATATAGAAGTACAAATTTAATGATGGATATTAAAGCCATCCTACAAAATCACATTTCAAAGAATGGATTCGTTTTCAAAGATTCGTCATTGAAAACACCCTATCATCTTGAAATATTCCGTTCAGAATAGACTGGATCTGAGCAACAAATGAATTATCCTTCCCCTATTTTATGTTCCCCTTATTGTTTTCCCCCATTTTCTTCCCCATCGAACCGGTTCAAACTGATTTCAAATGGTTTCAGAAACATTTCAAACCATTTCAAAATTTCCCTTGCATCGCTCAAAATTTTCCTTGTATCTCATCGTCCTCATGAAGTTGACCAGGTTGTATCTCATTCCGTACAAGCTCACGCACTCATCTTCAATCCACACTCACTGACAGCGCAAATCGCTCTCACCAGCCCTTGCCGTATCAATCCACTTTCTCTCAGCTTGCTCGTGCTCGTATCCACCGAACCCCCCGGGTTCGGGTTTCGGACAACCATCGTTCAGGTCCGTCAGGACACTCTGCCATCGCCAATTTTCCACACCAGCCAGCCGAACTGTGGCCCGCAGAGTCGGCACTATTCCACCGGCGCACAGGCACAACACGCACAGCAGCAATCGTGTACGCCCGAGACGCGACGGAAACGAAGCGGAAAGGATAGCAGCCAGCCAACTCGCTTCGGGTGGCGAGACCGTGCTCTAGGGCACACCGTGCGTACCGTCCTCAGTCGCGAACCGAACCTGCTCGACGTCCGACACGACACGTGTGGGAGAAAACGCCGTCGCGCCCGTTTCTCGATTCCGTGAGGGGGAAAAAACGTTCGCAAAACACGGATTAGGAGCAAATACACGTTTTTAAGGTGCGTGAATCTGTGTGTGTGTATGTGTTTGTATATCGCCCACGACAACACAAGGAAGTGGAAATCAGTGATCGAAGTGAGTAATCCTGGTTGAAAATTAATCGGTAAAGGTAAAAAACACAAAAACATCGCTTCGATACTTTGGGTTTTGGTGCGCATTGTTTGTGTTCAATGATGCCACATTAAAGATGGGTCTACTTTTTTTTACCCCAAAAAACGAAGCAAAAGGTGTGCCAAGTTCATCCTTGTTTTCGAAAGTGTTGGGTGTACGTGTGACAGTGTATTTGTGCGCCGTATTTTTTTGTCGCTTTCGCTGAAGCAAAGCAGCAAGAAAAGGGCATCGAGTAACGCGCTCAAAACAAACCCCTTCAGCTCAGCCAGAGAGAGCGCACACAGTAAACTTGAACCCGAACTGTATCGTCGAGAAACTGCAAAAGCCATTTTGCCATAGTTCTTCTCCCTTCCACCACCAGCCGGGTACACCTTCCATCAAATTGTGTACAACCGGAGACCGTAGTTCGAAATAAATGGAGAAAAAAAA
>AXCO02007398.1:0-16628 GCA_000473525.2 Anopheles melas | reverse complement strand
GGAAAGCAAAAGAAGCGAGTCCCTTGAGAGACGCTAGCTAACTTATGCCAAAAAATAAAACCAACCCACCCATGGGACCCCTCAGCATGGCAACGTAAAGGGAAGCCTGTGACTGGTTGCGGCGGAGCGCATTAAGCTTATTCCTTCTTCACGGCCAATGGAAGGCGACATTTGTAGATTGCATTCTTCCTTCATTTTACGTGGTTAACTTTATGCCCGCCAGCTTTAGCACCAGCAGCACCACCGCCAACCGACGCCGCGGAGCAGAGCGGAGCATATAAAACAGCTAATTCGGCAGCTTTTCTGGCACGGGGATGGTTCCGCGAATATTTATGCCCGACTATAGTGTCTGCGCTTTAGCGGGTTCGAAGCTTCAATTTGTTTCGATTTCGGTGTCACGCCTCTGGAAAATGCAACTGTGCATTCGATGAGCTTTGCTGCTACAGAGGAATCCGGCAGACTGTGGAGTCTGAGAGAAGCGTAACAACACAACGATGCCAGGGCGGGCGAGAAGGAGAATAAAGAAATCTCATTTGGCAACGAGTTTTAAGTGCAAGGAATCAATTTGTTCAATCCGTTAAGATGGCATGGTTTGAGATGCTGTGGAATAAAACTGTAGGATTAATGGCAAAATCTGCAGCTTTGCTGCAGTAGATTGCAGAAATGAGGCGTTTTTTGATTAAAATCGCATCGCCGAGATTGAGGAATGAAAATGAACTTCCAGCCCCGTTAAGCTGGACGTTCAGCTGAGTGGCGTATTTAAATTACTCCGCAACATTATTATGTCGTCCAGAACACATATTTACATTTGAAATGTGTACGCCGTGCTTTATTATTCGCATTTTACAATACCACAACACCACGACCGCCTGTCAATAAATGAACGTGGACCGCCTTTCAATAGTTACCACAATTGCTACAAGCATAAGCATTTATAGATATTTCTCATCAGCATAAAGCATTGTTTGCCCAGAACAAATAAAGTGCACGCTTTACGAACGAACACATGAGCGCACTGTTAGAACGGTTGGCGTAGTGTGGCGAACAAAACGTGTCTGTGTTTGCTTTCAGTTGGGGTGTTTGCTTTCCCCGACCCGTTTCCCCGACTCGACTGGCTAGGAGTGCTGTTTAATCAGGATTGGGTAGAACAGACTTAATTTTTTTTTTATCATGGCTCACCTTTTGCTGCATCTATTTTGTCCTTCCGCATAATGTGACGGAACTTTGCGTGCGGAACAACAGCAAGTACGTGCCTCCCCGAAACTGTACAGTAATTGGCCCGGGCAAACGAATTCCTGGTGCGGGCAGCAGTCACATGCAATAATGCATTTGATTTGCATCTTTCAACAGGGAGGGGCATGCACAATTTTTGCAGCAACGCCAATGTTTGCTTTTGTTTTCAATCTCTTACTGCAAGTACGCTGCAATCGGGATGTAGTGAATAGGGTGGGTGATTTGTTTATGTAACATAAATTATTCATTTGGCCAGAAGCGATGAGTTTACAAGAGGGAACTAGAAACTAAGTTTTTTTAGGGTAACATAAAATATAGTTAGTAGGAAATATAGTAGGAAAGGCTTGGTGTATTGTTGCTCAGAAACAAAAAGCTTTGGTGAGTGTATCAAAAGCAGAAACAAATGTTTCGTTATTGAATTTAATTGTGCAAGTCAGAAAAATGGTACTGCAGCACAATAGATTCATAATAAAAAAAAAACTTTCCCAGCGGGTTTCAAAGTGCAAACCGAGCGTTGGACTTGTTCAGTTTCGATTTTATTTTTCAAATGAATCCTAGGCTGATCCAAAGTTTTCAGCGAGGCTAAAGATTTGGAGCAGCATGAAATAAAAAATATAATATATTGGAGTTATTGCAGTGCTCCAGTACAAATGGGTCAATGTTAAGCTATTGTCAACCATTTTCATAGAAACGTGCTGCATCCATAACAATGTAGATAAATTATCCAATTTAAAATCGTTTTAACTTGGTGCAGTTTTCGGTGGATTTTTTTCTAATTTCAAAAGAGTAATTAGTAGTAAAGAAAACCACTCTTATAATAAAAATTGATTCAAAACAGATGCATTTCCATTACGAAAAACAATTGGTTGAAGATAAAGGTAAATAGAAAATGTAATATATTTACCAACACAAAATAGGAAAAAACAGAAAGCAATAACTATCATAACTGAATATCAAAATCATAACTGAAATCATAACTAAAAATTGAACTGAAAACTAAACAAATGGTCTAGTAGTTGTGGGATATATTCAAACAATTTACAAAGCCCACATTCCAATTATTTTTTTTATCTTTTAATGAACCATATATTTCAGTAATCGAACCAACGGTGCTTTGTTCCAAATCACGACTGATTTATGTGTTGATTGGGTTTACTTGGTAATATTATGTTCCATAAGCATAGCAATAAGCTAACTGAGATGTTAAAGGTGTGTAAATTGATGAGAACCGTTTTTAAACCCTGGTGAACCTTGCAGCGTGTATTAAAAAATCACAAAATATATTTTTAGAAAAAAATGTAAAAGCTTAGAAGGTAATATGTTTTACCGGGTTATAGTATATAAACACTATATCAGCGTCTAAAATAATATTTATTCAATTGTATACGTAAGTATACGTATATGTAACGTATACGTAACGTATAATAGATTTTTTTGGAGTACAAAAAATTATATGATTTTACGTAAAATATTGTGGTACATGTTATTTGAGACTGATTTATGTGATAAATATATATCCTTTCTTTATTTTTTGCCAGGTTTTGTCGTTGTCCCAACACCTATATTCAAAATCAAACCTAACTCATTTATCATCGTTTTTATTTTATTCCCCCTTCTATCTGTTGAAGCAATTGCGATGTAATCAGCCCTCCCCCCAGAAACTCTGTGTATGCAGAGTACAATGCATAGCACACCGGAACAGTTTCTAATTGCACCGACACACATCGCACATGGTTTAATTGAATTGTCTGTTTTCAGATGAGTTTCTGCGAACCCCGCTCCTGGAACAAACTAACCCCTGCGGTGGGGGTACGATGCCAAGTGGGCGTACAGCACCGGTCAATAAATCAGCACCGGGTCGACCATTTAATAACGCTTCACGAGAGACATCTGCGACCTTTTCAGACGGTGCTATTCTTTCCTTTCTTTGTGCCGTTTCCTTTGCTCTCTTTCCTCATCTGAAAGGTTCAGGTCAAATCTTGCAAACAAGCACTGCAACGGTTAGGTCATCGCTGATACCTACCAGAAATAGATGGGGGAAAAAAGGTTTGCGATGCTGTAGCAATGCGAACCGACGGTGTCTTCTCGAACCAGTCCGGCCTCCGAGCGATCGAACTGTCCATCGGTGTGTCTCTCATGGGTCAGCTTATCATCATATCGTTGAAAGAATGCTAGCAGTGAATAACGAGTTTATCGACAATTACACCGTCCACGGCAGTTTTCCTGCTTCGGCGAAGGACACCACCCCTGCCGGCGGTTCTGCTGGATGCGCGAAACCGTTGCGAAGTGCTCCGAGGCCCAATCACGTAACCATAGGTTCCTGCAGTGTCGATCCGATGGATCAGGTCGATCTAATGTTACCCAGCAATCCTCCCAGCGTACGGTCCTCGCTATGACTCCTCGCTGCATTCTGTGCAGCCCGAACCATGCCATGCTGTCGGCCCCGTCGGAACGGCAACGGAAACGAGATTTCATTGTATGAAGCCATTTAATGGTACTGAGATTGGTTGGTTAAGATTTCCTGCGCGGTTAGCCCGGGCTCCGAAATACCGTGCCGGTTGCAGTCCCAAGTGCCCACTGACGAAGGTCTTCAATATTGGTTTTGCCACGAGCTTGATTGTTGCCATTCCGTGGTAACTCGGGAAAAGTCTCGCGCCCTAATGCACTCCCTTACCTTTCCTGGAATGGGTAGGAAAACCCCCGCCAAACGGGTCGGAAATTTTTCCTACCCAACGAAACACACGGAACGCGTGCAAGGTTTCTTATCCCGGATCCAGCGCCAGAGAAGCTCGTTCGCAGCGAAGCGATTGCAGATTCTGATTGTGTTTACGGAAATGAGTACGGGCGATTGTGAAGCTGATTCCTTTTTGTCAGCTCTCGCTAGCCGTTACACCAACGGCAACGGGTTGTGGTTGGATGGAAGCTCGGGAAAACCACAATAAAAGGAAACACAGTTCGCACGGAAAATCGAATCGAATCGAACAGACGGGATGTTGGTGATCAGAAAGGGTGGTGTGTTTTTTTATAGCTTCAATTCAGTTACAATTGCAATTAAATTGAAGCAGGAAAAACGAAACTTTGTAAAAACAAAACAAATCAAACCCGATGCTCATCACTATCTCACTGGTTGATGGAAAGCTTTTGTTTTGGTACGGAAATGAATAAATCGTTGGGCTGTGATGCTGTAAAATTCCTGATCCAGAAAATGTTAGGGTTTACTGTTAAAGACGGGTAAAATGTGAATAAAAACGTTAGTAGAAATATCGATGAATAATTGAAAATAAGAATAATTGAAATGGATGCGTTATTATAACAGAGACTGAACTAAATAAAATAAATACAGAAATAAATAAATACATAAATATTTAAGTGCATAAATGAATAAATAAATATATAAATAAATAAATCGATTTACTACTATATAAATACTGAAATAAACAAATAAATAAATAACATAAAAAAATTAGCTAACAAACAATTAAATCTAGGTTGTGGATATGTGAAAGCAAACGCCAGTTATTCAATTCAAGTTAGATATTATTGTTTGTAGTGCTTATTATTAGTTTGTGAGCCAGATGTGATGTAAAGTATGACAGAGAATCGTTTGTTTGCGCATTCAAACAAGTGTATGTGCTCTTTGGTAGTTATTCATCAACATGGTAGAATGAACTTTATCCATAGTTCTTTTTACAGCTTTTATCTAAATTTCTTCGACAACTTTTAAAACACTGTTAAGCAGTTGACTGATAAATAGGTCTACTTTGTAACGTACCGATTCTAGCATTGCACTCCTGATTTTCATCTGCACTCAAAACATGTGCAGGAACGCTCATCCATTCTCGCTGTGCCCCATCGGAAGAAATTAGAAATAGCTTACGTGATCGTCCTCCCGTCGCGACAAACGCGTGTCCGTACATTTTAAAATCCCTCCTTGACCCGCTGCTCTTTCGCTTCTTCCCTTTCCAATTACAACGGTAGTTAATATCGGACACTAAAAGTTGATGGCCAGCAAGTTGGCGCGAAACAATCCATCGAATTAATTCCCAGCGACACTAAGTTGCTGCCCGAAAGCGTCTCGCGTCTTGCACGAAGTAGATAAACCGTATCAGCGAGAGTACCGAGGAAGCAAATGTACAACCACACACACATACACATACACTCACGCATAGCTAAGCCGGCATCAAGATGCGAAAGTGCATCTACACGTTCGCTGCCCCTGCCCTACAGCTGCGTACGCATGCATTGCGAGCGCAGCAAAATCATTGTCAATGTCAGTGCGGTTATGATTATAATTAATAAAACGGTTCTTCACATCTCTGCTGGATAC
The DNA here is from genome assembly GCA_000473525.2 of Anopheles melas. Classification (NCBI taxonomy): domain Eukaryota; kingdom Metazoa; phylum Arthropoda; class Insecta; order Diptera; family Culicidae; genus Anopheles; species Anopheles melas. The sequence continues at coordinate 11,068 of AXCO02007398.1, read as the reverse complement.
AGCTCCTCCGTCCCTCGGTTTATCCGCGTTGGACCACCGTCCTCAGTATTTATAAATCAAACCGCACCGCACGCACGGGGCGTGAAGAGTACGCTCGACAACCAACGCACCGTTTGCGCACTAAGCAAACGTGTTTATTTTTACCGCTTTGGCGCGCGTTTTGCACTGCCTGGTGGCACACGCGATGCAGTTGCACTTGATTGTCAAGCCCAGCGCGGTGTCGGTGCGTCGGTGCGTATTAATAACATGTACTGCATTTGCATCCCTAAGCAAATCTTTTTACCCGCTGGTAGCCGCAACCGATCCATGGCGTTTGTGAATGTGCGCAATACCATTGGGCTTGGTTTAGAAGGGGAAGCCGACGGCAGGGCTTCGCTAATTGAAAAAGTGGTTAAAAAGCGATAATTCATAGTTTAAAACTACTCGCAATGTTTGCGGTATCCTGACGTTAGCTACAGTAACCAGGCGTGTGTTGTCGATTGCCGTAATGCAAAGTTGTCTGTGCGCGTAATGTAAAGTTGCGCTGTTCTCGCAGTGATATTCGTAGTTGGAGATGATGAGTTTTGCAAATGAATGAGTTCCCACTCATTCAGACGAATAGTAAAAAATCCTCTCAATCGCCTCGGTCTGCTGATTGCTTTTGGTCGTTCTGAGCCGAAAGCGAATGCCACCAACCTCCGAATGCGAGCTGCCTCGTGTAGGCACATTAGTATTGATTTGAGTTCAATTCTAGACGGTAGCAGCTGCTGCCGGTCGTGAGCGACCGCTTACGCTACCGACTAATGGTTTTATTTGAATCCCACCCCGGCTAAGACAAGCAAACTTCGGCATCGATGATTTATTAACCAAACGCCAACTGGGAATGTAATCAGCTGACGAGCAGCTCAGCCGCGCACCAACCTTGAACGGTCGATGGAGGGTAGATTGACCAGGCAGGAAGGAACGGCTTAGTTCGTTTATTTGCTTCACAAACTAGTTGATTCTTGCTGCAACTGCTACCGTGGAAAATTACGCACAATTTTTCATGCCATCCCCCAATAGTCGGTTTGTTTCATAACTGCTATAATCATGACGTTTGTCTCAGCGTGAAGCATGGACCGTCTTGAGGGAGAAACTTTAACACGCTTAGCTGAGAAGGTATCTACTGGCGCCAGCCTGCATCAATCGATGATTGTCGGAGTTGCCTAGGTATGAATTCTATGCTGGAATGAAAATAATATGGAGTTAATGCGTTTTATTTCATATAGGAGAAATAGAGGGATTCGGACAACATTTGATTAAATTTACGTTTGGAGTTAGTTTTGGGATAAGAAAATAAACATCACACACAAAATTTAAGCATGAATTTATTATTCCCAAAATATACTATGATGCGAAATGATAAACAAATTCTTTTGTACATATTTTGACAGTAGCGTATTTTTAGAGCATCTTGTATAAATTAAACAAAAATAATTTATGCTATCTAAAGCAAACTAAAGCCCGCGTTAGAGCCCCAGTGAAATTGAACGTAAAATTTTTGGTTTTTCTCCTCTATTTCATTACATTTTTATCAAAATTTGGCTTATCGTAGACCAAAAAAAAAGGATATTCTATTCCCAACCTATCTAGAATGTACACAATATTTAATTAATGAATTAAATGCATTGCCTTGTGATTCCCCACTTAGTTCACGGTGGTCAAATGATGGTCAGCGGGAAATCACAAGGAAATGCATTTAATTTATTAATTCAATATTTTTGATAGTCTAGAAAGCTGGGGAATGGAATACCCTTCTTTTGCTGTACAATAAGCCAAATTATGACAAAAATGTATTGAAATATAGTAAAATAACCTAAATTTCACGTCCACTTTCACGCAAGGTCTAAAGCAACTTTAATAATTGATACGATAATTCCATTGTATTGGATTGTGCAAGTTTGACATTGATGCGATATTTTTATGAGGTTTAATGTACTATACTGTTTTTTCCAATTTATTAGAGTAAATTTAAATGTCCTTCGTTGTATTAGTGATTATTATTTCATTGAAAGAGTGTTTTTTAATTTCATTTAAGAACCAGTTTTCCAATAAAAGAGTAAACTGATTAAATGCACGTGAAATGTCACCAAAACTTCATAACATATTGAACGAAATTCTATGAAAACCAAAAGATTCTCCAAAACTCAACTCAAAGCAACTACTTACATCGAACGGCAACAACTCTCGCACCATAAATAATAAACTATTTTCGACGAACACAAAATCAACCCGTCCTGCAACAAGTTGAAAAATTGAATGTACCATCCATTGAATTCTTTCCGCCAGGAGCCGATTCGAACCACTGCAGGAAGTGTGGGTGAGAAATTAAAAAAATCAAACATACACACACACTTACACACATATACACATATATTTATATAAACTTCTAGCTACCGGAAACTGGTGCAGTTTCATAAATATTTAAGCATCGAAAAAGTATTCCTAGCGGGCTGGCAAAAGCCCTCGCCGTGCCACATAAATAACATTCTTTTTCTCCTTTTTTTGTTACTGCCCCATGCAGCTCGAGCATGGTTTCCAGATCGGAAAAATGGCCAACTCTCAGACACCTTCAAAACTTCTCACGAAGGTGGGTGCTTGAAGAATTACCCGAAAACTTTTCCAATGAAGTTGTTAGAATGCGTGTTTTTGCCCTCGTTTATCCCGTTTTTTCACTAGCTGCTTGGGCTGTAGCGATGCCCCTTTCGATTACCCTTCAGACGCTTCAATGGGGCAGCTAAAACGAGAGAGAGAGAGAGAGAGCAGGAAAACGCCATCCGTGACCCTCCCGATCAGTGGTGATGGTACTGGTGTGAAGACGCCCGAAGCCAATGTCAGCCTCCCGGGTTTAGTGTGAGTTCAACGAGTCTGAACAAGACTGATCTGTTTTTTTTCTTCAGACAGTCATAGATCTACAAAAAAGATTCGACAAAGTGCAATTGAAAGTTTGCAATTGCTTGGGAGGAAATCCAAACGCATACTCCCGGACGAGGAAGCAAAACAGGGAGACACGGCCAAGACAACAATTGTACTGCAGGGGGGTGATTGTTTAGATCACATAATTTTTTCTCTCTTTATCTCTCTATCTCTCTATCTTTCTTTCGCATGCTTTCCTTCTCTCTTAGTATTCTTCAACACTCCCAAAAACAGTCTTATAAACGAAAACAAATTTGCATAAGAAAAACGAACTATGAATAACATCATCGTGCGTCTTGCCGGAGCAACATGCGGTATGCCTTGCAAGTGTATGTTCGTTGTGGAAAAGTGAGGTGCGAAGGGAGGCACTGGAAAACTTCTATAAGTAAACAAAATCCGAACCAAAGAAAGGAGAACCAGCCAACCTCAATTGCCACATTAAAAGAAAGGTTTCATCCCCTACGCTAATGGATGGCGAAACAACGGTGGCCAACATCGGGACCGCCAGATCGCATCGAGCCCAATAATGTCACACAAACATACTCACACAAACGGGCTTGGTAAAAGCTTTAAGCCGTTCAATGAACGAGGTGTTTGGCAGCGCGAAAGGTCCCCTGAGGATCGGAATCTCGCCAGCTTATTCCCGTGTGACATACTGGGAGGGGGGTTGGGTTTGTATCCGCCACGGGAATATCTGGATGGTGGCCAAAAATGTAGATGAGCACCGTATCCGTTTCAATGCGAAACGATGTCGGGTGAATTTTTTCCTTGCCACCTCTTCTTCGCTCTGCCAACCCTGATGCAACTATCAGCTGCGATAACGAGCCGCGCGCGGTCCACGGGAATGCCATTTCCGGTGGAAATAATATCCGCAAATAAATATCCTTTTCCCGGGGACGCGATAGGATAAAAATGTAGATAATTTCTCCGTGGGCCCAATGTTCTGTTTCGTGAAGCGAGCGAAAGAGTGAATGTTTTTTTTATCGTTGGTGCTATATCGGCTCGGGATGAGGATCCCTTCGGTCGTTGTTGTTGTTGGTTTGAGACTTTTTAACCACTCATACTTAGGACAAGATGCTTGCGATCGTAGACCACAGCGGAGCCCAGAATCGGGATCCTTCCGGTGTTGAAATATTGCACAAATTTCCGGACACCCTTGGGCTGGGAATGGGTTTTTACAGTGCCAGGCGAAGACAGTGGAGGTCCATCGTTCCGTACGCTTTTAGGTGATACGATTCCAATCTCAAACAAATACATGTACGTAGCCTGCCGTAAAAAAACCCTTTAAACAGCTGCAAATCCTACTATACGCGGGTCAAACGCAGTCAATCGTGCGACACTTCGCTCGTTCGGTCGGTTTATGTTTGGCAGAATGCAAAAGCACATTCCGTGGGACAGGCGCTTGTGACATAATCAAAAGTGGCCGTAAATTGTCGCTGATTAATTAACCCGCTTCGCTTATCGTGCGGTACTGATCGTGCGGAAAAGCATACGAAAAATGCACTCTTTTAGCCTCGGCTAGGACACACCAGCATCCAGTCCTCGATATTTTGCCTCATGATCGATCGGACAACAACTCGTGGAACGTTGTTTTGTTCTGCAAAATCATTTTTCAGCTACACTCTGCGATGAAGGTTGTCTTGGCATACAGGGAGGTCCGTTTGAGCGGGACCACCCCCCTCGTAAGGTGATCGTATCGGTTGCATTGGAACGACAAAAAGTTGTCCTTTTGCTTTGCGGCAATAAGCGCGAGACCATATCAAACGTGACAGATATGATTGATTACGTGCCACCATTTTGCAGTGTGACGAAAGCTGTAGAAGAAGGCGATGGGGAAGAAGAAGGCAAAACAAAAAGTGATCGTGTTGGATCTACAGTCGAGATGCATGCGCAGTTGTACTGACTGGTCGTCAGTTCGTTTCGGTGTTGTGCCTGCTATTTGGATGTTTCTATGGTGATGACAGTGAAATATCTGTTTTTAAGCTTACAACGTCTTTCATGCGATCTGCTCTTGTCCAGGTTTGCTTAATATGGACTCGACAATCACGACCTACGAAAGATGAGTTAAGCTCATCGTATGTGGTTGTCAAACTATTATAAAACTTAAGATCATTGCTAAATGTTCTGCATTATTTTGGAACTGGAATAAACGTCATCAACATATCAAAGCAAGAGTTATTGGATGATGACAAACCATTGAAAATAATTTTTCTTCACATGTAACCCTTGCCCTCCGCCCGATGGACACTATCTGAATCGAACAATCTTGTTCGTGCAGATCTTTCAAGCAATCTGCACAAAGCTCAACATTAAGTGTTCACAGTTTATCGGGCTGCTTCGTTGGTGGTACAAAGCACTTGTGTCTGCATTCAAGACGATCAGCAGCACATAATTCGCGAAACGTTTACCGTCCTCCTTTGCCACTTTTGCCTGGATTGATGGCAGAGCGAAACCTTTGCATGACCATGGCGTACGAGAAGTGTTGAAATTAATTGCTTTTTCCTCTCGGAGTTCCTTCACCGTTCAGCTGGGAAGAGCCGAAAAAATGATTTATTTACGGCGTAAATTATGCCTCACTATAAACGGCCGCCGGACCGTTGGGCAATTGTTTTGATTTAGAGGAGCGTGCCACGATAATTACCTACTACGCTGGATTTTTACAAGCATGCACATTGCGACATGTCGACCCCAGTCGCGGCCAGTGTTCAGAATGCGCAATCGGAACCGATTTGAACCGCACCGCGTGCTGTTGGAAAAATAATGCCTTTCATCGATACGCTCTTAGGCGACGTGTTTTGACAAACAACGGTGATGAGTGATCGCTTTAACAAGCCATCGAGCAAATTCTATACTGATTATGGGTTAAGAATAATAGTAAACAGAAAACTCCTGATCCCTGGCTCTGCTATGCGTTGTTTGATAGTGATCTATTTGTTTGGTGCATTGTGTGATTCCACACTAAGGCTACGATAGTGATTTGTCTTGTTGAGCGCTGTGCAGATTGTAAATGTTGTGCAAACTTTTGCGCATTTTGCGACACGTTTTATTGGTGTTGTGATTTATGCTGAGTAATTAAAAGCACATATTCGCGATCGTTACTGAGGAAGTTGATACTGCTCTTTGCGATGATAAGTGCATATGATTGTATTTGTTAAATGCGTAGTTTCCAGTACTGTTAGAACAATGGACTGGACGACTGGATGCATTGATAAGCAGCGATTTTTTTTTGTTCCTTGACCTGTCTCATCATTATGCGTGTGGCCACAACAGCAACATAATGCTGATTTTTGTTCAAATTTTGGAGGGATTTTTTTGGAAGAATTTTGGTTGTCAGAATAAAATACCACGCAGTCAACAAGCTGAGCGACAGCAGAAATTCATAAGATTCAAGGCTCAAGGATTCAAGAATGATTTTTATTCTTAAACACCGTAGATAGTTGCGAAAAATCGTTAACCATGCGAAATAATTAACTGTTAATGTTTCTTTCTTGCCACACGCTAACCTTTCTTACAGTTTCAGTAAGCAATCAACTGCTATTTTCGCGTAGGAGGATTCTTTCATCTCGTGGTCGTAAGCAATGGGTCAAGATGTAGCCCATAGATGTCCCGCTCAAGATACACAGAGTAAACGTATCAATATTAAAAATTATTACAATGATTCCAAAACTAAAAAAATATTTAAATAATCATAATCATATGAGCTTGATCGAGATAAAAAATTTACTATCAGCTTTTTATGCTGCATTTATTTATTCTCAAAAATAATTTGCTTTTCATAAACTTCCCTTGAAAGATAATTATTTAAGCTTACTTTGAAAAATAAATGTACGACCTTACCTGCCGTCAATATCCAATATTTTGACATGGTAGACAAAGGCATTCCTGTAGGCATGTTTTTATTTTTTTACATTTCTTAAGACAAAATTGTTTGAGTAGATATTTCGCATTACATTGTTTCCTCAAAGTTGATCCAAATCAGATTTGATCGGATAGCTTGACTAGGGTGTCACATCGATAGTCAGACGCTCTAGTTTCAAAAATGATCGCTTTGAAATGTGGCGTCATTGCCATCCGCTGCGAAATCAGTAGACGTGATTTTCGCTATTTAACATGTACTTTCTAACAAGTTTTCTTGGTAATTTTTCGCTGTTGGGCTGGATGCGTCGACTTTCCGCCCAAACGAACGCAACGAACTTTTCCCTAGGTCGTCGCCCTCTTTTGGAGCTTCTGGTCGCTCATGGTCGTCCATTATTCGGAACCAGGCTTTTATTCGATGATCTGATTATTATCTGCGTCTGATGTCCACAAACTGCTGCACGATGTCCATTTTCGCCGTGGCGGGATGCCGTTCTTTGGTCGTGCACGCTTCTGTAAAAAGGTGCTTCAATTTCTTGACTAGCACGATCAAAGTTCGAGTGTCCAGTCAAATGCAATGCATTTAACATTATGTCAGTACGGATTAACTCATGAAATATGATAATTTTTTATCATTTTTCTAAAATTCATACAAAAATCAAATGAAGAAATACATTTTGTGAAATTCAACATAAGTTCTTCTTCTTCTCTGCTGTGGGAGGTTATTACCCGGTTCGGTATGAGAATCCAGCTTCCTGGGCCTTCATCATACTACTCCGCGTATGGAACAAGTTTTTTCCAGCCTCTACTTGTTTAGGATCGGCAACTTAGGCCATATATCCTTTGTCTTTGTTATTTTATTTATGATTCTTTATATGTTGTGACTGAGGATTCGGAGCTTCCTGTTCCCCAAGTTTGACAGATTGAATGCCATAGGCATTTCGATCTGAGTAAGCCCAGTATAAATCAGGAGTATCTGGATTTTTTTTTTAGAAGGATATTCTGTTTTTCTTCACAAAGTCTATAACTAGCATTAAGGTTTTTAAATCTTTTTTTTCCATGCTGCGATGAAGTTTGGTTCATTTATTTTTTTATTCATATTTCTTTCTGCAGAGTATTTCTGGCATTTAAATACTTTGTGTGTTCCGGTGTCTGGTTCCTGACATGTGTTGCATGTGCCGTTATCTGTTAGTTTCATTTTGTGTAGCCAAAAGTTGCTGTAGTCGTGTGCTGCAATAAGTCTGTTTAGTGTTTTTATGTCTTTTGGAGGGATTTTTAGCTTCAACATAAGTAAAGATCAAAAATGAATTATTTGTGGTCCATAAATACTATTCTTTTCTTTTATGATACGCGCTATGTGCACTGCTAATTACCCCTATCCTTGAATGCTTAAATTCAAATAAAAAGAAGCAATAAAAATCGATTATATTGTAAATAAATTATTCACTTACATTAATTAAAAAGTCAGAGCCAATCACCCACTGCAGCGTAAAATAAATCAAACAACCTAGAATATGTATTAATGCTATTCTATTGCGTAGGAAGCATTGCGCATCGGTGTAACCTCGAACAGTCTATTTTGCTAGCTGTAGTTGTTTGACTCTTCCGTTAGCTCGATTCAAGCTCATTGCCATCAACAAACCTAAAACGGATCAGTTATAACTGTACACATACACCCTTCAACACCGATACATTCCCCCGATGACTAGACTCTCTTTCTCTCTATTTCACTTCAGATGCCGCCAATTACGCCTAGCGCCATCGCCTGTAATGCTCTGGCGATAACAACAATTCACTTCCTGGTAGTACTACCCAGGCTAAGTTAGAGCTGGACATCGTACTCAGTGCAGAACCAACCCCCCCCCCCCCCCCTCCCAGCTCTATACTACCGTGAACGGTCAGCCAACGACAGCTAATACCGCTGCGACACTCATGGGGCCAACAATTGTCAGGAAAACCAATAAAACATCTACGCTACGCACTGTCAAGATGAGTAATGTGGAATATTAATTAAAATAATAAAGAAAAATAAAAATAATTCTCCCCGACATTGACACTCCGTAACGGGCGTTTGGCTGTGCCGTCGGATTAAACCATTCGGCATTGAGGCTGCCAGCAGTCGGCACTTGACACATAGTCAGAGGACAGTTTCTACCGATCTCCTGAACCAACCTGATCCAAGCTCGGCAAACCAAAGCAAAATAAACGATCATTCCGGAGAAGCATCAGCAAAGACTCCCTCCCATTCGCATCCGGCACAACAGTTTTCTTTCGCTTTGGAAAGATCGTATCACGGAATAAGAATGTGTTTGGAGGGGAAATTACCCACCCAAGATAGTGATTCTACTTGGTCTCCCCAGTCACTGGAAAGAGCGAAGGAAAACCACCACACGGCAAAAGTGACATATATTTACACCAGAGTGTCACATAAATTTCCTAAACAGCATTATTTATAAATTCCAAAACCAACATCCGGACTCTTCCCTAACGTGGAAGCTTCACCCCTGGGGGCTGAACGTAATCCATCCGCTTCGAAATGGAGCGAACCAAGGGAAGATTAAAGCAGAGCTGGTAGATGACAAACGGAACCATTAGTATCGCATATCACTATCATCGCACATTGGCACATCTGGCTGGCAAGATTGAGCAATGTGGGTTATGTTGAGATTGTGTCTCACCACGGAGAGCAAAATGGGTGGTTTTGGTGCTCGAGCTGGAGGAAATTCTGGGTGCCATGCTGCACCAATTACTTTACACGATTGAAACAAATCCCTTCCAGAAAGTGCTTGTCGTGATGTTTAAAAAAAACGGATTGGAACGAATGTGTTATTATTTACAAATGCAGTTTCACAAAGTAAAATACAGAAGTATTTGAAAAGTGAATTTGATTTCTTTCTTCAAGAGGATGTAGACGAAACGCAAAACATCTTAACTGTGGGTGGATAAAATTAGTTGCGTTCAGCAATATATAAAACGCGATAGGGTCCACACTTCTTTACAATACATTTTTGAGCAAAAAATTAATTTGTAGCACACAATTAGTCTTGCATAAAGTGTAAAACAATTCTTATGGGTTCCAAGCCATATTTTTCCGTTTAATTTATTCTTTCTCGCTGTTCTGCTTTTTAACATTCTTCTATCAGTTAACACTATTGATATAGCTTATACACCGGGCAGCTAGGGCTGGTGAATTTACCGCAGTACAATTGATCCTCATTCATTAGCAAATCTGAATGACATCTTAAATCCTATCTTTACTATTTTACTTAGAAAGTACTTTATTGTACTTATTGCTTTAAGAAATTATTTGCAATAAAATCCTTTCAGCTTTACTTAACTCATTTAGTTTACTTTCACAATCATTTATTTTACTGAATAAATATATATTTAGCACAAATTAAAACATTTTAGATTTTTTTAGGATCGATGTATATTTTATAGGATTAGTGTATAGCTAAATAAAATTGATACTTAATTAAACAATGCATGTTCTATTCATAAACATTTTCACAAAAAAAAACACAGAACATTACAGAAACATCCTTACTAGTAACTACTAGTAACTACTAGTAAGTACTAGTAAATATTTCGTTAAAGATACGTTTCAATCAATTTGATTCATTCGCAAATAATTTGATTCATTTCTTTTCCTTATGTTATTCGTAGAATCTATCGGTTTCTTAAACATTTTGATGTGAAATTCGCAACTACCAAAAGACCTTGTCCACATCCGGGCTTTGTCTAAGACGCCTGGAAACGGAAACATAAGCACCTCACAAAACGCTAAACCACATACCCACTTGATAACCCAATCGCATCCCGCAGGAAAAACGTGTTCTCGTGGGCATTTTTCGACGCCATTCGTGGCAAAGGCTTGCGCTCGCCAATGCCCTGGTCAGTCAATCAGTCAGTGAACATTCCAAACACTGAGAGACATTTATTGACTTACCTCAAGGCACCCCCATACCGTTGCGTGCGACACGATGCTGCAACGGGGACGGATTAGCACGTACGCAGCACCCGACGTGTGATGCTCATTAGCGATTTCATGCATTTGCTATTCGTTTGCATATGATGGCTAACGAATGGCTTCAGCACATATATGTTTTCATTTCCCTTTCGTTTATAGCTCATAAGGTAAAGTTAAGGCATTTGTTTTGGGTCCCAGAAGGGATTTTTTTATTCATACTTATTTACCATAAGTAACAATTTTAAATAGTATTAACATGTCTTAATTATTTTCCAAAACAATAAATCTTTAAGGTGTTTAAATACACAT